>JAAGAY010147082.1:0-16672 GCA_011801015.1 Ardeotis arabs | reverse complement strand
CGCGCGGCGCGGGGCTGAGCCGGTCACGAGTGGGGTTCAGCGGGTACCGGGGGTCGGAGGAGACGCGGGCCCGTGCGGTTTGTACCGGGCGGAGGGTGCCTGGGGTGGGAGAGGGCTCGCACGCCGCGGCCCTTCCCGGGTGGAATGGGCGCACAGCTGCACCGTGGGGGGCAGTGGTCACCAGTGGGTGTTGGATGGTGTGGAGGTGGCTCGAAGCTGGAAGAAGGTGAGATACAAGGAAGAAGCTTTTTATACTGAGGGTGGCAAGGCGCTGGCCCAGGCTGCCCAGAGAGGCAGTGATGCCCCATCCCTGGAAACATTCAAGGTCAAGGGCGGACGGGGCTCTGAGCAACCTGATCCGGTTGGAGATCTCGTTGAAGGAGCCTACGAGAAAGCTGGAGAGGGACTTCTGACAAGGGCACGTGGTGACAGGGCAGGGGTAACGGCTTTAAACTGGCAGAGGGCAGGTTTAGATGGGACACAAGGAAGAAATTCTCCACGGTGCAGGCGGTGAGGCCCTGGCCCAGGGCGCCCGGAGAGGACGGGGCTGGGAGTGACCTGCTGTGGTGGAAGGTGTCCCTGCCCCGGGCAGGGGGGTTGGAATGAGATGAGCTTTAAGGTCCCTTCCAACCCAAACCATTCCCTGATTCTAAGAGGTGTGTCCTGTGGCCAGCGTCCCTGTGAAACAGCAACAGCTGATATTCCATAAGTTGTGGCGGTGTTGCGTCTCTGGAGTGAGTGGGTTTCCGTGTTCTCGCAGCGCTCAGCGCTCTCTTGGGGTAGGTTTGACATTGCAGTGACTGAAGGGCTCCTTCCTTTCCCAGATTATCAACTGACAAGCGCTGAGCTGTCCTCGCTGCCAGCGTTCAGCTCACCTGGGGGGCTCTCCCTGGGCAACATCTCTGCCTGGCAGCAGCAGCAGCAACAGCAGCAGCAACAACAACAACAGCAGCAGCAGCAGCAACAGCAGCAACAGCAACAACAACAGCAGCAGCAGCAACAACAGCAGCAGCAGCCGCCACCGCAGCAGCAGCAGCAGCAGCAGCACCTGGTTCCTGTATCTCTAGGAAATCTAATGTAAGTGAAACGGGTGCCAGGGGCCGCTCAGGCGATGTTGTAAAGAGGGAACCAGGGAATTCCAAACCTGCAAAACCCAAGCTTGACTCCTCCGCTGGGTTTTCATCAGCCTCCCCCTGGCAATTACGGGGGCCCTGCGGTCCCCAGATGAGCTCAAGGCGGCCGTGTGCTGGGGATGCTCTCCCAGAGCGGCTCTTGCTGTCTGCCCGCGGCAGGAGGGTTCCTCTCTTCAGCTCACAGTGGGAGCTGAGATCCAGCAAGAGCCGGAGTGAAATGGGGTGGGCAGCGCAGAACAAGGTGTCTGGGAGTAGTGGTCCCGCTAGCGTAGAAGGAGAGTAGCTTTAGTATTGCAAATGAATTGCTTTACTGCAGGGGAAGAAAATAAATGCGCTTGCGTATTGGAGCAGGTTTTCTGGGGTGCATCTGCTTTTAGTCTGGAATAAAGCGTCCACACACAGAGCTTTTCCAGAGTATAAAGATTTAAGCAACCTGCCTGTGATCACCCTAAGACCGTGGGACAAAGAGAGGCAGGAACTGAAGAGGGGGTTCAGTGACTTTGCCCCAAAGGCAGCTTAGGAGCAAGGCTGCAACACCCCCAGTGTGAAGTGCCAGGTGGGTTGTGCTGCACCAGGCGCTGACGCAGTGAGTCCGCTGTGTTTCTGCACTGCCTGCGGCACGTTTTCCAGGCAGGAATTCATCGTTCTGGATCCATTCAGGCACAGGATGTGTGGGTTATGAATTCTGTGGATTGAAGGGTAAAAGGCCACCAAAAAGATGAATAACAAGAGACTTCCCGTTATCTCCTCCTCCATCTGTTTCTCCCCCTTCCTCCCCCCACTCTCTTCTTCCTCCTCTCCCAACCTCATCCCTCTGCCTTCCGGATGCGCAGACAAGGGAGTCACTTGTCCCACACCACCACTTTGACTGTCAACACCAACCCCAACATCAGCATCAAGTCGGAGCCCGTCTCGCCCAACCGAGAAAGAAACACTGCCACCCCGCTCAGCACCTTCCCCCACCAGCCCCGGCACGAGCCCACCGGCCGCTCGCCCGTCGACAGCCTCAGCAGCAACACCAGCTCCTACGAAGGCAGCAGCGAGCGGGACGATCCCGCCCGCCCCGATTTCGGCTCATCCCTGGGTCTCCTGCGACCCACCAGCGAGCCCGAGGGGGAGAGCCCGTCCGTAAAGCGCATGCGGTTGGATACCTGGGTCACATAACGGGTCCCCGCCGTCCCTGGGAGCGCCGCCGGCTCGCAGCGGGGCCGCGGGGAGTGGGCGGGAGGGGTGGGAGGGGGGACATGGGGATGAAACGGGTTATAGGGATGGGATGGGGTGGGGGGAAATTATCATAAACTGCCTGAGAAATAGCTTTAGGATTTTGTAGGCATTCATTCTAGCGCAGCAGGTGAGGCACGCAGTACATATGGCACTCCTCGGCCGGGGGCCGCAGGATCGGGAATAGCCGGGCGCCTGGGGAAGCAGAGGGGACGGAAATCAAGTAGCTGCGTCCTTGCTGGAAAAAAAGCAATCCCCAGCGATGCTCGTCCCTGCAAGCTGGCACGCCACGCGACATCAGTGCCCGCTGACCAGCGAGACCCCCGGGACTGTGGTCCCCCCGCCCCGGGAGGCCAGACCGTATCCCTGGAGAAGAGCATCTGCAGCAGGCCAGCTCCGAGGGGCCGGGGCACGCGGCATCCCCAAACACGCCTCCCAGCAGTGCCTGCGCTGTCCGAGCTGCGTGCGCAGGGAGGGGCCGCTTGGACACCATCCAGCTCCCAGAAAGGCTGAAGGGCTTTAGCAGGCACCTGTTTTCCTAAAACAGGGTTTTCCTACGCTGGCTGTCCTAAACCGGCTGGGAAAGCGGGCTGCCATCGGCCGGGGGTGGCGTGGAGAGCCCCGCTTCGATGTTAGATGTGATGGAGACGCATCCGCAGCTCGCGTGGATCCCAGGAAGCTGTGTCGGGGAATCAAAGGCAGATTTCTAAGGCTTGATCCTGTTTGCATGGAAGGTGGGTGCAGGCAGCATCCTTCCTGGCAGGCGAGGGAACTCCGCGGTCGTTTTAAAACTGGGCTGCACCTTTCCCAAATGCCGAGGGGAAGGCCCTGCCTTGGCACGTTCGAAGAGGAAGGATGCATTAGTGCTGCGTTGAAAGAAAATTGCGGGTTTTACCAAACAAAATTTGTAACTGCATTTTAAAAATGCATTCCCGTTCCACATGGGCCAAAGCTTTAAATTGGGAAAGTAGGAAGAAATGAATTTTATTGAAGGATGCAACGGAAATAATGATCCTTTGGGATTTTGCCTGAAGGTTTCTAGGCCTCAAACGGTGAGGGTGAGCTGCGCAGAAAATCTGCTGAAGTCTTGATGGAGTGATTTGGTGGAAGGAAAAAGGAGGAAAATCCAAGGAATTTCCTCGCCTTGCTGCTTGCTCCGGCAGTTTCCCAGGGACTGGCATCAGCACCCTGACCCCAGAAGGCAGCAGCCAGCTCAGAGCTGAACCTGGAGGAGGAAGGGTCGTTCCAGGCTGGCGTGGCCTTTGGGGACGGGTTTGCTCCCTGCAGGCGCTCTTCTCCAGGATGCCAATCCCCCGTCCTCTTCCCAGCCTCGCATCTCCCGCGTGGGGACAGCCCCGGCCCCACTTCCCCGGGGCTGTGCTCACAAACCGGCACAAAACCTGCCCGGACGCCGCCGTTGCTGAACGGCTTCTTTGGCCACCGGAGCCTGGATGGGCTGCGGAGCTGCGGAGGAGCCGGGAGCTGCGCTGGGGCCGGCGTCACCCCCTGCCCGGTGCGAAAAGAGAGGAGCAAAAGTTACGGTAGGATGTGCCCCCTCCCAGCGCCCTGCGCCGAGCGGCCAGTGCCCAGCCTGCTGAAACCAGCACGTTGCATTAACACATCCCGACAACCAGAAACGGATTTATGGGTTTTACAAACTTTCCCCAACTCAGCATTACTGCCCACGCTCCTGATTGGAAACACAGTCCCAAAAAGTTGATTGTGGTGAAACGAACGGGACAACTTAAAGTGAGAGGTTGGAGGAGAGGAGATCCTCTAGGAATTGGGTGAAAATGAATAGCTGTGAGAATCGACGGGCAAAGAGGGGAGTGCGGCCGCATCCTGCCCGGTTGGGCGCAGCGGTGCGCGAGCCGCAGGCTGAGACGTTGCCGGGGGTCTGGCACAGCCCTCCCGCGCCAGCATCCGCCCTGGCGCTCCCTCCTGTCCCGGCTGAGGAGCGGCTCGGAGCGCGGGGCCGCGGCAGAGGGAGCGGGGCGGCTGATGCTGGGCGCGGGGCTGACCTGGCGCAGGGGCCGGCGTCGCAGCGGCAGTGGGGCGAGCACCTTACTCCCAAATCCCTGCCTGCGGGACAAGGCCCCAGGCCATGGGCTGGCTAAAATTTCCCCAGGAAAATCTTTGGAATATCAAATTTCTGCCACAAAAGTTTTTCCAAATTATGATTGATTTTTTTTTTTTTTTTTTAATGATGCATTTTAAATTCCCTCCCCTGCTCCCGTGCTCTGGGGAGGGCTCCTGGCAGGTTTTGTGCGGTTAACCCCCCCGTCTCCTCTCCCCGGACCGTACCCCGCGGGCACCGCGCTGTGCTGGGAGACGCTCGCATCTCGCCTCCAAAACTCCGGCGCGACGTTTGCGACAGAAGCGGATCTCCCTCCATCGATCCATTGGGAAGCGGGAGAGATGCTGCGGCCCGCGGTCCTCGCCCACGCTGCCCTCCCCAGTCCGGCGATGCCGGGCGTACCGGACACGCACCTGAGCTCTTTGCACGGCCTTGCTTTGGAAATTAGGCGGGATTGACGCTGTCTCATCACTCTCAGTTTAAAGATATGATTTTTTTTTCCTTCTTCACGAAAAGAAAATAAACCAAACCAAACGGTTTCTGCCCCACTGGGGCGCGGCGCGGCGGGAGGTGCTGGCAGAGCGGCTCCCAAACCCCGGCGGGGAGGAGGCCGTGAAGATCCCCCTGGCGCTCGACACCGTCGGAGCATCGGTGCGGAGCAACCCTGAAGTGGGGGAAAAAACAAAACCAAAAAACATTTTTGCTCGTTAACTTCACACCCCGCCGAGGTCACGCTTTACCTGGAAGCTGAGAGCTGGAAAAACCCCACGAAGCAGGAGATGGGAGCGCGCGGGGTTCCGCCGGGACGCGGGGTCCCACCGAGCGGTTCGCACGGCGCCCAGCCGGCCGGGAGCGGCGCAGCGCGGCGGCGGGGCTCGGCCGTCCCGTGGGTGCCGCGAGCAAGTACGGCTCGGGGCAGAGCGGGGGCCCGGCGCGTACGGCGGCAGCATCACCGGCGCGGCGAGACGGTTTGGGCGCTGGTTTGTTGAGGGGCTTTGTTTTGTGGGGGCTGGGGTTATTTTATTATTCTCTAGGTATTATTTTTTGTCCGGGTCATCGCTCTTTGTTTCCCCCCAGGCTGTAGTGCCCAGTGACCTCCTCCGCATTTTCAGCAACAAGAACGACAATCTAAGAACCCAACACCCTCCTTCGTGCTTCTATAAATATGTTTCTGATCTAATTTTATTTCTCGTGCTCATCTGTACTGTTGACAGTTACAATTGTGTATAATTTTTTTTTTTTTTAATTTGGAATTTTTGCGTTGTATAGGGTTTAGTTTTAAAATATATATATATTTTCCATTTTTTAAAAAGGGGTGTTGCAAAAAGAATTGCACGATTTAAATGACAATAGTTAAAATGCTGCAGTTTTTAGAGATGTGGAAGCAAAATGGAGCTTATTTATTCTCAAAGGCTATAAAGGTGTAAAATGCATGAAGAAAAAAAAACATTTACAAAAAAAAAAAAAAAAAAAAAAAAAAAAAAACAGCTAATATATTGTGTTTGGGCTAGTTTGCTTTTGTTTTTAATTGTTCCTTTTTTGGAGAATGAAATACAATTGTGTATATTTTCATATAAGAAGTATGCACTGATGTTTCCCAGATGATCTATGACTTTCTAAAAGTGTGGTTACTTACCAAAGGCTGTTTCTGATCCTTCCCTTCCCGAAACCTCCGCGGACCCCTACAGCGCGCAGGCCGGGGCTCGACGCCACGGGCCGCAGCCAGAGGTAAGCCGGGGCGCTCGGCTCTCCGGGAGCGGCTGCGGTGCGGACCCCCCCGCGCCGGCATCGCCCCCACGTCCCTGCGGCCGCTCGGGACCCTCTGCTCCCCGCGGGGCGACGGGGACGCGGGAGGCTGGGGGCAGCTGATTTGGGGAGCGCAGGGCTGGCGGCTGCGGTGGCGGCGTTGGGCGCGGCAGGCCCCCGTCCCGGGAAGGCTGGTCTTCTCCCAGGGTTTGGCAGCGCCCAGGCCCGCGCGTTTTTGGGGTGTTTGTGCTGGCGGCGGCGGGGACGGGCTGTGGCCGGGTCCACGGTGTCCCTCGATGGGACGACGGCGGGGAGAGCAGCGTTGCGGGAGGCAAAAGCGGAATAGAGGGGACATCCACGTGCTGGGGGCGCGGGGAGCCGGCATGCGTCGGGATAACCGGGGGCTTTGCCGCCGGCTGGTGCAGAGAGGAAGAGGATGGAGGGATGGGAGTGGTGGGGTCTGGCTTGGGCGCTGCGGCTGCCGGCAGCTGTAGGAGCAGAATGGGGTGGGATGTCGCTTGCCCACCCCGGGCGAGGATTTGGGGATGGAGCAGGACCCCGAACGATGCCTCGAACCAGAGATAGCGGGGTGGGCTGCCGGGGCGCATTGCGCGGGTGCTAGGGATGGCGATGGATGGATGGGGACGGTCCCACCCACTCCGGGGGCAGTGGGGTGCGAGCGGCTGGGGTGACCTCGTGCTAGCGAGGCGGGGCGTTTTTGGGGGACGGCGAAAAGCATGGCCGCGTCGAGGCTCAGGGAGGCTGCTGGTGGCGAGGGGCTGGTGTTGCGGTGGACGGACGGGGGTCTGCGCAAGGGGCACCCCCATGGCGGGGATGGGGCCGCCGCCACGGCTTGGGGTGCGAGGGCAGAGCGGGGCGTTCAAACCGGAGCTGGTCACAAAGTGCCCGCGCGTGCTCCCGTGGGGAACGCGGGGCGAGGAGAAGGGAAAAAGGCTCCTTTTCTCCCCCCACTTTTCCACTTTTCAAAAAAAATCCCAGCAAGCCAGGGAAGAAGTACATTTATAAAAACCCCCACGTTTTCCTTTAAAATTCCGCCCTCTGCGCTTCTCCCCCATTTACGTTGCTCAGCTGGGAAATTCCCACCCCAAGACTTTTGATGGGAATGGGGAAGTTGGTCCCCAGCTGTGGGAAAGGCCGCGAGCTGCAGTGAGCTGGGGGGCCGCGCGGGGCGGAGGGCTCTCGGCTGAGGGCACGGTCTGGGGATGTTCTGGGGTTTTTGAACACCCAAAGCGGAAAAAATTCACCCCTGTCCGCCTCTCCCAGGGCCAGGGGTGAGTTCGTAACCGTGGGCTTCGGCCGAAGGTTTGCTCTGGTTTCCCTTTCCTTTGCTCTCCTTTTCCCCTTTTCCCTCTTCGTTTTCCCTCTCTTCTTTTTCTCTCTTTTCTTTTCCTCTTTTATTATTTTTTCTGAAAAACCCGACTGGACCCATAAACCCAGTATGACATTTCGCTGCCTCCATCGCTGCTCCCTGCCCGAAGCCAGAAGCTGTGCTCGGGATGTCGCAGGGCCTTTCCCGTTATTTTTTCCCTTTCTCCGGAGATTCTCTCTCCCTTGTCTGTCCTCCCCGCTCTGCTCCTGCAGTGTTTTACCCGGCTGCCGTGCTGTAAATAGCGAGTTGCAATGTCAGCAATGGTCACAGAAAACCGTTCTCTGGGTTTTTTGGTTTATTTTTTGTGGCTGTGTTGATATGAAATGAGATTATATTTTTGTCAGATTTTATTGTACTGATACTGACTGTGGACGTGGCCGGATCGTACAGCTCCTGTTTAACCCTCTTCCCCTGCACCCGTCCCTCCCTGCTCCCCAATTCTCCGTGTCCCACACCCGGACCCCGCCAGGCTCCCCCCGGGCCCAGCGCCCGCGCCCCAGGGACGCGTTTCTGCGGAGGGTCCCCAGAGCGCTGGCGCGTCACCCGTGGGGCCGGGGGCTCGGCACACCTGGGAGCATCTCGGAGCGAGGGTGCCTGGTGCGCAGGGATGCTCTGGCTCTCGGCAGGAATCCGGGACCTCAGAGGAGCGGACAGGGTTGTCCCAGCTGCCCTCTCCTCCCCGCCGGTGGAAAAGCCAGTGATTTCCAGTTTACTCCTCCGTTCTCTACGAGCACTGCCTTTTCGGGAATATCCTTGCTTTAAGCCAGAAGAGGGTGGTGTGGCTCCGGCTGCTCCGCGCGCCTCGCCGCACCTTCGGAGCAGGCTGGGATGATTTTCTGGGAACTGGGGATTTTGCGACATCCCCAGCCTATCGCTGCTGGGAGCAGCAGAGGAGCTGGAGGCCTGGCTGAGCTGGGCTGGGCTGCTGCCCCTTGCATTTTCCCGCAGGGTGGGGGGAAAACGCTGGATTTCTGCGCTTTGGCCGGGTTTGCAGCAGGCGATTTTCCTACTGGTGCCACTCGAGCCACTGAGACGTAGAGACTGGCGCGGTTCCTCGCTCTCCGGGCGTGACCGCACCGCGGAGTAGTACGGAGCATCCTGTCCTGGGTGGAAACGCGTTGGCGTAGGACGAAGGCTGGGGCCTTCTCGCGGGCTCCCGGCATCGACCTTCGAGGCCGGGGGACAAGGCAGCCCCGTCACGCAGCTCGGGCCCCGGCTCCCTTCCTCCCCATGCCTTTTTCCAAGCGGTTTGCCGGCAGAGAAGGTGCTGAACCGGTGGAGACCATGGCGGCTGTGCCGCTCTCCCCTCTTGGTGGCCTTTGGGTGGGGTCCTCGTCCGTACCCCGTCCCCTTCGCTCCCTGTGGCCCAAGCGAAGCCGGTCGGTGTTGGCGTGCTCGGGGTGCGTGCAGCTGTCTTTGTGAGATGGAACGGACCCTCTGAACGATGCACTAAAAGGAAAAAGAAATAGATTTATCGTAACCCCCTCCCCGGCGCCTCCCTACGATGGTTCGCTGGGTCTCCCTGCGGCTCGGCGCGCCCGCACCGGCGCAGGCGGCTCTTCCCCTCTCCCCTGCCCGGGACGCTGCGCGGGCAGAAACGGAACAGAGCGTGCCCTTCCCCGGGTGCTTTTATTTATTGTTTGAGAAGCAATTTAAAAGGAAAAAAGTATAAACTCTGTATCTATAAATATATATATATATTTTTAACCTCTTTTTTTCCTGATGCTCCTCCGCCTCTGTGTGTGTGTGCGTGCGCGCGTGCGAGCCAGGGGTTCTGCGCCCGCGGGCGGCAGGTTGGGGCGCGGGGACCAGGGCATCCTCAGCGCCAGCACTGGGAGGGGAGGGAGGGCTGATGCCAAGAGCTTGTGAAGTTTTAACCGGCATCTTTTGACCAATTCCATCTTTCTCGTGAGTGTTTGCACCCTCGGGGTCTGGCCTGGTCGTGAAGCTCCCGAGCCCCGGGGACGCCGTCGCCCCCGTCCCCTCCTGTCCCCGTCCCCACCTGCACCCTTGACAATCAGTGGCTCCTTCCCAGGGACTGCAGCACGTGGCTGAGACGTCCGGTTCGGTTTTTCGATATTCCTTTTTTTTGTGCTGTATGGTGATGCGTTATTGTATATTCCACAATAAGAAAAAAAAAAAAAGGACATAAAAAGAATGATTATAATAATAATAA
Organism: Ardeotis arabs; assembly: GCA_011801015.1. Taxonomy (NCBI): domain Eukaryota; kingdom Metazoa; phylum Chordata; class Aves; order Otidiformes; family Otididae; genus Ardeotis; species Ardeotis arabs. Next base: position 6,929 of record JAAGAY010147082.1, on the reverse strand, counting down.
TTACCATGACAAATTCTTATGAGTTTTGTTTGGAAACTCTTTCACTATATTTGTTGTAAAGAGGTTTACTATTAAAAAGAAAAAAAATACACGTTTCTGATAATTTTCTGTGCCCCTGGCTCTTTCTTTCCTGCCCTCCCCAGCCCCGCTGCAGGGCACAGCGGGGTCTCACTCCGGGCCCGGGGTTCAGGCTCCTGCCAGGAGCCCGGAGAGGTGGAGGTGATGCCACCGTCCTGGCTCCCACAACTGTGAATGGACCGTGGGACGCAGCCGGGGCAGCCGCAGGGGTTGGAGCGAGGGGTTGCCCCGCTCTCCTGCTCCGCTGTCCCCAATCTCCCATCCCAGTCCCACGTCCACGAGGAATCCGACCACTCGGAGCACCAGTGGGCACCCCTGGCTTGGCGGGAGCCCTGCTGAGGGTGGTGGCCGCCCTGGGATGCTCTTGGGGGTGACGGTGGTTCCCACCACGGGGTTTCCGATGGTTCCCGCTGCGGTTTCTGGTCCCTCCCTTCGGACCACGCATCGCTGGGCTGCTGGCCGAGATGGACGCCCCAAGACACTCTGTGTTTCGGCTCCCACGGACCCTCACATCCTCCTCCTGGGTCAGGCACCGCGGTTCCTACCCAAACCCGTTTCCCGGCGGGTGTCGGAGCGTCTCCTGAGCTCCCGATGTCACGAGGACCCGCCTGGCCTGGGAATGGGAGCCTTTGCCTGGAGATGGGATTTCAGCTGGGCTGTCAGCCAGGACGCCAGGTAAGCATGACCACCCGAGGGCTGCCTTTGGGTGGGGGTCTCCATCACACCCCCCCTCCTGTCTGCTGGGTGTCTTTGGGGTCAGGATGTGCCCGGGGGGGCAGCAGCACCTGGCTCGTTCTTTGCAGGGGGAACTGGGTCTTTGGGGGGGAACCGGTGGGACCTGGTGGAAGCAGTAGATTGGGGTGTGGGGCAGATCCGTGCACCCCATCACATCCCCCCACCCACTGCAGGGGGGCTGTGGGTTTGGGGGGCTGTGGGTTTGGGGCTGTAGGATTTGGCCCCCACCAGGCAGCCCCCCCCCACCACAGTTGGGCCAGATTTCCACTAAACCGGGTCAAGAGCGGCCTCCTAGCAAAAAAAGTCCCCTTTCCACCCCAAAACAGTGGGGGGCGGGGGGATCCCCTTTCCCCCCAAGCCCCCGCGATTTCCTTCCTTCCGTGCTCGAGCTGCCAACGTGTGAACTCCACGCAAATTTGTGAACTTACTACAAATGGAAAGGGGACGCAGAAGGCGGGGAGAGGGGGGTGCATCTCCGCGTTTCGCCGCGAGGTGGCGGCAGAGCGCGGCGCACGGCGGCGTTGATTGACAGCTGCCACTCACCGCGGCTACGCATACGCCCGGGGGCCAGCTGGAAATGTGGGGTCTGGGTGGGTGCGTGGCTGTGGGCCGGCCCGGGCCGTTTTGAACCCCAGCGTGGCGATTTCCACCTCCCGCTGTCCCACGCACCGCGCGGCCGGGCAGCTCCTCGGTTTGGTGTGAATTCCTCGAGAAGAAGCGAAAGCAGAGGAGCGCGCTTTTCCCGCCCCAGCAGCGAGCTCGACGCGCGCTGACGAGACGCGCAACCCACACCGGTGCGGCAGCCGCCTGGGGCTCACGCAGACAGATTCGGCGCTGCTGAGGGGCTCCCGGTGCTCCTGGCGCTGCGTGTCCCTGTCCCGGGACAAGGGGCTTGGAGTCAGGGTTCCAAGTTCTCCACCTGCGAGAGGTTTCTGGGCTGGAAGGCCTTGCTGCTGCTTTGCTACCGACGCCTTCGGTCTGCTGAATGCAGGCAGCCGGCCCCAAAAAACACCCAACAAAATGTTTTTGCTGGAAAACGCCATTTCATCAAATTTGCTTTTTTTTTTTTTTTTCAGAACTGATGCTGGTCCCCCCTGCACAAAGCTTTCGCTCTTCCCGAGCCAACGATGTAAATACGGAGGGTTTATCAAAAGGCACTTTTGGGGAACAGAGCGATAATCAGATTTGTACTGCAGCTCCCTTTTGTGCTGGGGAGCTGCCCTGCCCTCCGGGGACCAGGCAGCCGGAGGAAGGGAGAGGGAAGAGAGAGAAAATCCTTCACCCCGAATCGTTCGGCCGGCAGCTTGGGAAGGACGCGGAGTTTTTCTCTCTGTATTTTCTAAGTTTTGGTAAACTGGAATGTCAGCTGGAAGCTGACATTTGGTTCCTCCACGTGTGGGTGACCCTGGGTTAAAGCATCTTCCAGCGCAGGTCCCAGTTTCCCCAGTAAGATAATTGCTCCCTGCAGCCAGAAATCGTTCTTTGTGTGGTCAAGGGGTGGTAAAAGAACAGCAATTGCCCCAAGCCTGTGGGCGAGCTCCGAGCTGCCCCGACCCCTCGTTTTACAGACAGCCCCACTCAAACTTTGAAGTCGATCCAAACCCCAGCAGCACAACGGCACGCGCAGGATAAATCTTTAATCAGAACGCGGTTTTCCGCCCTCAGAGCCTGCGCTGCTGCGTGCGATCACAACGCAAATCAAAAGAAAGCAGAGTAAATAATTCATCGGAAATCTATTTCTGCTTTCCCTCTGCAGGAGGCTCAGAGGCAGGGCTCGGGGCGAGCGGCTGTCGGCGTTCACTCCGATGAGCCAAGGGACGGACAAATCGCCGGTGACTTTGGCTTCCACTTTGCGCAGCCCCTGGTTCCGCGGGGCCGGGATCCGATGGATCCCAGGGGCGCTAGCTCCACCCTATCCCGTCCATCCAGGATGGCAGCGCTGGGTGCCAGCGCCTCTCCCACCCATCCTGCGGGAAGATGCTCCATCCCAGAGAGCATCTGCCCAAATGCACCCCCAGCGGGAATCCATCCCGCGAGACAACACAGCATGTCTCACCGATCTCCATCCCTCCCTCTCCCGAGCGCATCGCGCCCACCTCTGCATGCTGTTTATGAAAATAGCGCTTCCCGAATCCAGCCGAGGTGGAGCTGCACCGGCCCGCGGAGCTGCGCCTTGGGGGGCTCGGCTCCTGTTTGGCCGCTAACATGGCACGGAGGCATGGGAAGGATCTAAACATTTAGGCAGGGTTGCCAAAGCTGTTGGGAGAATAGCACAGAGTGTGCTTTTGGAGAAGGATTATTATTATTATTATTATTATTATTATTATTATTATTATTATTATTATTATTATTATTATTATTATTTATTGTGATCATCATCGGTATTATCATCTGAGGAATGCTTGGGCCTATACATTGATAAACGTCTGACACGGCGCATTGTTCTCAGTCGTTAGCGGAAGCAAAAAGCCTCTTTCTTGGGTTTTTTTGTTTTTTTTTTTAATTTTATTTCAGAGTCACGCTCCATGGCACAAACTGTAAAAATGCACCTTAAACCCAGCCCAACCAGCCAGGTCGAGCCCTTTCTGTTAACAATCCCCCGCCCCATCCTTGAAATCTAAAGTCGTGAAGGATTTCGCAGAAAATAATGGATCATTTTCCCATTTACCCACGATTCAAGGATTAATAACTAATCCCATCAAAGGACATCTGCTTAGATTGTTCCTTGTCAGCGAAAGTAAATAGCGGCTTTTAGTCCCCAGACCTGGGCTGCTCCAAGGTCATTGCGCCCAGGGAGCCCCCGACAAGCGCCGGCTTTCTCCTCCACTCCCGCTGCGACCGACCCCGCAGGGAGAGAGCAAACTTTGCCGGGCCCCGGACACAAAGGTCATTCGCTCGCTGGAAGGAGATTTTTTTCGGAGAGGCCGGGTAAGCGGAGACCCCCGCCCTGCCCCGCAGCTTTGGCAGGGGGCTGCAGCCCACCCAGCCCTGCCAGCCTCCTGGTGCGGCCGTGGCGGAGGGTTCCCCCTTCCAGGCTGGGGATGTTGTGTTCTCGGGGCAGTTAAATGGGAGAAGGAGAAAACGTGAAAATATTTGCGGCTGGGGCCAAAAAAACCCCAATTTCTCAGTGGGAGGCAGGTGCAGGGGGCTCCATGCCCTTGGGGGTGATGGGTACGGGACGCTACTGGTCTTGAGGGCAGAAGCCTTGGGAAATAACGAACTTCTCATTAAACACCGGGCTGTCGCCGCGTGACACGGGTTTTCAGCAGCTGGGGCTCCCAACGCGTCACTAAAAAAGCTGCTTTTTGGGGAGCACAGAGACTTTCAGAAGGGAGCTCTGGCCAGGTGGGGCTGAACCAGAATGTGGGCAAATTTTCCCAAATAAGAGGAGCTCTGCCTCTCCCTCTGCCTGGGAAGCTGCTCCGTAAGTACCAACGGACGGGCAGGGAGACCTCCAGAGGAAACATCCCACGGGATCGCCCAGCGAGGGCCACGGCCGAGCCCGTCTCTACTGTTCTCTCCTCGTGCTGGGCTGGAAACAAAAACCAGGCGCCCGTGCCAGGTGGTCAGAGGATGCGTGCATTGCAGAACACCTAAAATTAGATTTTTAATTTTTTTTTTCCTTTCCCCTACCAGAGCATGGTGGAGTGTCTCATCCATGACACCAGCTGTGGATTTTTTTTTCTCTTGCTTTGGAAAAAGCTTCCTCAGAGATACAGACAAAAAAAAACCAGACAAAAAACCCAGAATGCTGCTCCACCCTCTCTCTGGCGCGCACAAAATAGAAGAGTAATTACAAATGGGGGCCCGAACCCAGATCTCGCTCTGGGCTACTGAGGGAAATCTTCCAAAACCAGAAGGGAAACAGGCCCCGTCGGCCTTTTGCCACACGGAGCGGTCGGTCCGGCTGTGCCCGCCCTCCGGACCCCCAGACCCGCAGACCCCCGGCCTCCGTCGTCCAAACTGGGCTTCCAGTGTGGCTGGGGGCACGCTTGCAGGCACAGCCAGCGGGAGCTCAGAAGGAGCAACGCTGAATTACAGGATAGCAATTTCCCTTATTTTCTGCTGCTTAAATGTGCACACGGGGAATGTGTGAGCAGCCCCGTTATCCCCTTCAACATCCAGAGAATATTTATTTAAACGCGCAGGGCTGCCGTCGGCCGCGTGCCTGAAGGCCGTTCTTCCAGACCCCGGTCCCGTCCGAAGCCCCTGGAAGCCGAAGAAAAGGCTGCGGCGAGCGCTTGGGGCGGCGGGGCCGGCCGGGGTGGGTGCTGGGGGGAAACGCCACCAATTTTACCGAGACAAAGCAGAGCTCCCCTCCAGCGTGGGAAAAGAGAATTTTTGTATTTGCCCTGGGGCTTTAAATTTTTTTTTTTTTTTCTCCTGGTTTGGGGCTGAGCTGAAAGGAAGGATACTGTCGCATCTCCAGCCAAGATGATTTGATATAAATGAATTTTCTTCTTTTCAGCCTCCAGTCCCCACCCATCCGAAGCTCCCGGGTCATGCGGGCGCCTTTGAAGGCACCTGGGCATCGTTTGGGGGAACAGTTAAAAATCTCCACCTGAGGCAGGAAACCTCTGCCAGGAGAGGCAGGAGGGTGGCACGAGGCCTCACAGCCCGGAGCTGGGGTGAAGGATTTGCCGTTCAGTGGCTGGGGGCTGAGGATGGAGCCGGGGGCACCCCGGACAGAGCGGGGCCGCTTGCGCCTGGCTCTGGCGCTGTTCTGCCCCTGTCCCTCAGCGCCCAGCCGCTCACTTCCACACGCAGCGTTCTGTCGCCGTTTTTCTTTGTCTGGGGCGGGGGATGCCAAAGCGCTGGCATTGCGCAGCCCGGGCGGCAGCGAACAAAATGCCCAGCGAACGCAGCCGCTGGCAGAAAAGTGCAATGCACAGGGTCAGGGCTTTTCAGCATTTATTTCAAAATCACCCAGCTCCAGACCTCTCCCCCCACCCTGAATCTAACCTGCTTGGACACCTGCACCCCAAATCTTGATGGGAGTGAGGCCGCACAGAGAATTTCACATGCAACCCCTGCATCTGAACGGCACACGGGATCAGCAGCACACGTTTTCAGAGGTGGCAGTTGTTGCGTGGCCAGGGTTTGTAGAAAATAAGCAGGCACGGCTCGTCCGGTCGCACGTGTTTGTGCACATCAGTACCAACACTTCAAAAGCCAAAAAAAAAAAAAATCTCCTTTGAGCCATGCATGGCATTTCTTACAGAGCTGCCGAATGGAGCCTTTCTGAGCCGGCTGGCACAAAAAAAGAAGGAATTTCTCTTAAAAACCCCACCAGGGCAGGCACGGGCTGTCCCGGCCAGGGTCTGCAGGCTCCATGCCCTGCAAAGCCGTCCCGGCCTCGGCGGAGCTCAGGAGCCCAGCATCAGCAAACGGATTTATATAAAATTTATATAAAAAGGATTTATATCCCCAAGTAGGGAAAGGGCCATGGGCTGAGCCTTTTGCGGTGCATGTGTTGCACCTCGGCACGCGCAGGGCATGGAGAGTGTCTCCCCACGCGTGTCCTGCATGGAGAGAGCCAGAGCTGCTCGGGTGGAGGGAGGCGGCGGCGTGTGCACGCGTGCAGCTGTGTGTAAATCACACCTTGCCTGCACATGGCACACGCATGGTGCACACACCCTCCGTGCACATTGCACACGTGTGTGGTACACACACTCTGCGTGCACATTGCACACGCGTGGTACGTGCACCCTGCCTGCGCATTGTATGTTACACACACCCTGCGTGCACGTTGCACACATTACACACACCCAGCATGCACATGGCACGCTTGCTGCATGCTTGACATGAATGCACAGGGTGCACACGCGTGGGGCGTATGCGCACCCCAAGGGTTCCTGAGCAGTTTTTTGGGGGGCACCGGTGAATCAGCCCCCCCCCTTTGTGCAGGGATCCCCCCCCTCTTTGCAGCTCCCTGCTGTGTGGGGTGGGGGCTGCAGAACCTCGCAAAAAGTGGAAATAAAATCCCAGCGTGGGGAGGCTGCTCTGGAAAAAAAAAAGTCCAGAATTAGGGGTTTGCTTTGGGGTTGGTGGGGGTTTTTTTCTTTCTTTTTTTTTTTTTCATAATCACAACAAATTTTTTGGATCGAAGGCTCCAT
>JAAGAY010147081.1:0-48345 GCA_011801015.1 Ardeotis arabs | reverse complement strand
CAATTAAAATACACCCAGATCAGTGGTGAAAACAGCAGTGTATAGAAAAATAATGGACTTCAAACACCTTGTACTAATTCACTGGCTGTTCAAAAGAATAATATTTTCAGGGTTTCTTCACATATTTAAACAACCATGTCTGTAACCCTCCCTTCCTTCTGTTCAGGAGCAGAAGTAGAGAGATCAAATGAACACCAGCACCAGTGGAGAACTGCTAGCTCAAACTATCTAGTAAATAACAAGTCTTACATGGCTAGGCAGTTGCAATCACTGCCTTCGCATGGTCTGGAGTACTTATACTATGTGGAGCAAAGGATTAATTAAATCTTTGATCACCAAGCCAATTATTCCCTGGTTCATTGCACCTTGTAAGTATTTTCCATGTTCAGCACAAATATATGCATAGATTCTGCATATATGTTGCTGTGTGGATGTTTTAGAATGAACTATTCTGACTTAAAGGTGTTTGAAGAGGCAGGTTTGCATGTAGGTCTGATTGTCTCTGCCAAAGACAGATTTGATGATGGTTCAAGACCACAGATGCAACTCCAGCAGAAGCTACAGGCTGTCACAAATCTTAATAATTTCCCTTCAAAGCTTAAAATCACAATTCTGACCTTATTTACTCTAATACAAAAGACAGTACCATATATAGAGAGTCATAGAATCACAGAATGGTTTGGGTTGAAAGGGATCTTTAAAGGTCATCTAGTCCAACTCTCCTGCAAGGGTGCAGGGACATCTTTGACTGAATCAGGTTCCTCAGAGTCCCATCTAACCTAATCTTGAATGTTTTCACTTAAATGATTTAGGAAGAAAATTAACTCAAGATAGTGTTCAACAGTTATAGTTTGCCCCCAGAGGAGGGATATAGGAGAGAATGAATCAAATTGAACCTCAGGATGCAGAACATTTTATGCAGACTATGTTCTTTATTTGATTATTGCTGATATTACTATGAATTATCATCTAACGTTCAGGCTATGTTGTGTTTGTTGTTGAACTCAGTAGTTTGGCTAATTGTCAGAATCCAAAGATGTATACATATAATAAAAAATTAAGCTGTGCCTCAAAGATATAAAATAATGTCATTTCAATAAGAAAATAAAATCATGAAATATTGCAAAATTCTCCTCTTTTCCTGTCCCTCCTGCTTGGACAGGAATTAAAGGAAAAATCACGTTTAGATTTTGTCTTTTTATAAATTGATTTTTGCCTCATGCTAGTGAAATCTTGTTCAGAAGATAACTGTAGCGGTAGGAAGCTGTTGCTCCCTTTACATCCGTACACAGCTGCAAGATGAGGCTAGAAAGGAAAATAAGTGACTCCTTTTGAAGGTAATTCTCCTCTACTTGGGATTTGTTTTGTTTGTCATGAGTGCCTGATGGAGTTACCGATGTCTTTGCCTTTCCCATGTTTTCTGTTAACAGCTTTCAGTGCACTGATGCATAATTTCATCATTTGGCAATGGCCTTTCTCAAGAAAGAAAAAAATCTCATTTATGCTCTTTTATAATGTTTTACAATATAGACTTAATTTTAATCACTTAACTTATGGCTTTTATCACTTTCCTTTTCTGTATAATTGAAGTAATGTTTTTTTTCCATGAACAATAAACCATTTTAAGGCCTATGTGCAGAAATAACTCTATTAGTAAAATCCTAATTATTAGTAAATGATGCTAAGTCTCTCTCACCCTCCACCAGTAGACAGGCATGGATATGATAGGTGTACTAATAATATAAAAAACCTGAAGGAAGGCAGCTTTTCATCTTGATCCAATGGATTTAATTGTAATTTGTTAATAAATAGGATACTGCAGTAATTTTCACTATTTTGTATTCAGGGCAGCAGTTTAGAGAGTGTAGAATTGTATTTGTTATCTCATTTTTGTGAGTATTCTGCCAGAGGCTCTAGATCCACATTTTCTAAACTTGGCAGCTATCTGTATCTATTTAAGAAATTGCTAGTCCATGTCATTTTTCAGGACATCCATTGCATATCTTTTCTTAACCCCAAAATGCCACAGATGACACACTTGTTTTTTATTAATAGTGCATGGAAAAATCAATGTGCACATATCCAAATGATAGCAGGATTCAGCAAAGATTGCTTTCAAAATCCAAGTTTACTTGTATGTCTACAAGTTTGAGGCATTCTTCCACACTAAAATGAATGATCTTGACAAAAGTACTCTCGCTTATAGCTCACTGCTCATCTTAAAAGTATTTATTGAGTTTCCATTGGGAATTTTGTCTTGGAAATTGTCCCCATATTTATAACTATTCTTGGTTCTGGTTGTCTTGCTGAAGAATAACATTGCATTATACTAATTAAACGATCGCTTCAACATAATAGTGTGGCATAGACTATCACACTACTTTCACTGTCTAGGGAATCATCAGCAAACCAATTCTTACCTTGAGAGAGTGCGTTAATACTCATGGTGGTGTATTTCAATGTACCGAACCTTAATCCTCAAAATTCAATACTGTATCTGTCACTTTTTTTATTGACACTGTACATAATCCTTGAACTAAATTATGCAGAGCTGTAAGTCTCCTTACCCTGCCCTGCTGTCCATACTACAGCGCTTACTTTGCCAGCGTGCTTGCAGAGCGTGAATAACTGTGTGACCTCTCAAAAGTTTGCCAGCTGACCTGGAGAGTAGGTGGGGCTGTAGCCACTCGAATTGGCTCTCACGGACACTCTTCCACATAGTCTCTGCCTTCAGAGTTTTGACTTGTTGAAGTGAATGGTGTAGTTTTGCCCCAAGTCCCTGATTCATATCCTACCGGCCTGACCAACAGTAGGAGTAGTATCATATATAGAATAAAGCCTCACTGCCCCAGGGTGCTGCGGCACACAGGGTACTCCACGGACAGGATGAAAGGAGAAGAAAGGTCTGGTAGTGACTAAAAAGGGGAGATTATATTTCTGTTTCTAGGATCTTTTCTAGCCTTGCCACGCCACTGATCCTTATTCCAACAGTTGACCCTTCTATGCTTTTGACATGGTCCTTTCATTTTTTTTTTGTATGTTTACTTTTTCTCTTCTCTTCAAAAACAGTATTTACGAGTTGTGATCATTATTCTTATCTGGGAACCTGACCATTGAGTTCATGCCATAGAAAAATGCCACTGTGCCAAATTGCCTGATAGAACCAGTCCAATTTATTGTTCATCTCATATACACCAGGCATATTCTGCCTGTTTTGGCTTCTTTCTTTGTCTTCCTCTTGCCACTGCTTCCGATCAAGCATGGAATTGATTTTTTTTTCTGATCTTACTTCTTGCATATAAAGCTGTATCTGACCTATTCCATGAGCATGTTGTGTTTACTCTCTTTATATAAAGCTCTGCATGTCAGCCTGAGATTGGATTGTATTGGTTTGATAAGCATTGCTATATCTATCATCTGATTTCAAAGTGACATACCACTGTGCCTCAGAATATTCTGCAAGGAGATATGTGTGATGTTTGGATCTTTTGATCCTTCTTTGAAAAAAGGAAAAGTGATAACACATTTTACTGAAGGTTCTTCTGCTTGCTTAATATTATTTGGTTTAATTTGCCTTTAAAACAGCATCCAGCATTTTGCATAGCAGGTATGAAAAAATAACATCAAATAAAGCAGCAATGATATTTCAAAAACTGCTTAGAAGTTCATCAAGAATTAGGTTGTCATTACCATTGCTCAGCTGTACTAAAAGCAAGATTCAGCCTGTGTGCTGAGGGGAAAAGCAAAGAATGCTTACCCAGTTCTCAGAGATTAAGTAAACGGGAGGTAGAAAATGGGATAAGATCATCAGATACTATTGCCCTGCTCTTTCCTCCTCTTTTTCTGTTCAAGGTGACTGGAACAGCACCAGCTGCTTCGGAAAAAGCGAGAGGAATGAAGAGAAAGAAAGCATGAGTTACCTTCTGATATTTTTGTCCACCTCCTAGGGTACAGGAACTGAGGCTTCATCCTTTTGATCGTTTTATAGAAGAAAAAAGAATCCAGAAAAGATTGTTTAAAGATTCCTGTTAATCCCAGTTAGAGAGACATGACATTCTAAGTCAGGCCTAATCATGTTATGAAAATTGAAGTAACCCTAAAGCACAGAGACCATAAGTACGTACAGCACCTCTGGGGATGGCTGTGATGCAGAAAAGTATCATGCAAAACTTCTAATTATTCAAGGAGTGACTCTTTCGAAAGATTATATGTGTATCCTTTCAATAAAACTTTCAGTAAGACCTCTGTAATTCAGCCCAAATTAACATTTAAAATGTGGAGTTGTTACTTATCAATAAACACTTCTCTGAAATAACTTCATAAATGTATAGCTATACACAACCAGTATTCTCATTATCACCTGAACTTAGCTCAAACTAAATAAATTATTTTTAAAGAGGAAGAGAATTTCACAAGTGGAAAAAGAAAAAAGTGAAAAGCACCCTTTTTCTGCTCTGTGACAATTAAAAGAATGAAGTTATGAACATCAGAGGACAGTGGGTACTTAGAGGAAAAGGAAACTAAGTAGTTAAAAAGACTCTAAGTAAAGATGAGTTGCCAGGATAACCTCCATGCACCGCTCAGGCATGTTCACAGTATGGCAGCATATCTGCCATTCTCATTACCTTTGTTTTTCATGATTCTCCAGTTATATTTCAGGATTTATATGGAAGCTTCAGCTGCCAATCAAGAAGCAGAGGTTAATAGATACTGAAATGTTAGAAAATATGGGAATTGTATGTTAAAAAGCTAACTAACTAGTCTTCAGAGAGAGAACAGAGCTGGAACCAGGAAAATGGAATTATGTTTAATCAGCAAAAGAATAACTAAATTGACATTCCTTGGTAAAACTTTTCTAATTATTAAAGTCAGAGATGAAAAGGAGAACTAAATATAAAACCTTCTATAGCTATATTTTGCAAGTCAGTGTCAAAATCAAAATGGGATTATGGAATAAAAAAGAAAAACAAGGCAAATGGTGATTGTCCAATCAAGGAAAAAGCAGGTAAGAAAATGCAAACAGAGGAAGTATAAATTATTGCAGATTTATGGATCTATCAATTTATGCAGGACAAAGCACAGGAGATTAAAGTAAGGATAATAAAGGGTGAGAATGATGGAAACTACTGCACATGACAGACCTGTGTTAGCTGGTTTAATATGTCAAAGAATATGTGAATGAACTCAAAAAATAAGAAGCAGAAAGCCAAACTTTCTGTTTCACAAAACACAAGAAATCATGTTTAGGGAAAATATTGGCAAAGATAAGAAAGGTCAATAAATTATAAAAAAGACTGATCACAGGGCACTTTAATTAATCTCTTATTAATGTCAATTTAAATTAAGGAATAGCAAAATAGGATCTATGTTCTTACATGTAATAGATAGCAAATATGTAATAAAATTGTATTGTATCCCTTTATAGAACTGTTGAAGACAACAGAATGTAGAATATCTCAGATTTAACCATGAAAAGTGGTTGAGCTCAGACTAAATACTAAGTGTCTTACATTTTACTGCTAGTTATAATTGCCTGAATTCTGCCAGAAGTATTTGCCAGTATTTCTTCAAATATCAGTGGCACATTAGTTTTGCTATTATTTCTCCAGTAAATTGGTCTCCTTTTTTATACTTGGGCAGTCTATTTTTTTTCTTGGTAAGAGTGTTTATAAAAAGCAATAGCAGAAGGAGTGTGTCACTACTGGAAATATTCAGTGCTGGACTGTAAGGCCATGAAACAAAAGAGGGAGTTTTGAAAGTAGAACTGGAAGAATAGCTGTGGTCTTGACGAGTGAGAGTAAGGAAGAGGGAGAAAGGATGAACAACCAGGAAAGGGATGACAAGGAAAAATTGTTTATGCTGACTTTCCAAAACCAGTGATACCTTAATAGCAAGGTACTCTGTTGCAGCAACAACCAAAGAGAAGACCTGAGATCTTCTCTTAGTTGTACACTAAGAGCATCTTCCTTTCCTACCCTTCTTCATGTCCAGTGCTATTACCTGCTGCTGATCAGATGATTTCTTATCCAATACTCAGAAGAATTCATTTTATTCAGTGTCTCTGCATATTGCCTAAGCATCCGATGTGAATGGAGTATCCACCATCTTTCTCACACCAAGACCCAACAAACTGCTGCAAAACAGCAGCCCTCCTTCCTCAAGGAGCATGATCATACGAATTAGAGGGCTGAACATGCAGAAACTTGGGGCAGGGATGTCCTCCTCAGACTTTTACCCTAGAAGGTCAAGGAGGTGTGAGCCTCTTGGGAAACCAGTTAAGGCCCCTTCTTGTCTCCTGATCTTGCAGAAATTTAAATTAAGCAAAGCACAACATATATGTGAGCATGTCTTGCGATCCAAGAGACATGGGTCATCCAAACTCTTTTAGCTTCAGTACTGTTGTATAGTCCACAGCAGTGGAATCTACTACTAAAAGGAGCTGAACTTTCCAAGTTTTACTTGAATCGCAGAACGGTGCACAGTGAAGTTGGAAGGTCAGAAGACTGTTACAGCAATAAATAGTCAATTCAAGAGAGAAGAAAAAAGTAGTTTTGTACTCATGTCTTTTCCTTATCCTAAAATATAGCTTAGGTAGCTATGAAAGTCCTACGAATGAAAATCTTTGGTACAAACGGGTTTATACACAATCAGTATTTTCATTATGACCTGAATTCAGCTCAAACTAAGTATATTATTTTTAAAGAGGAAGATAATTTCACAAGCGGAAAAAGAAAAAGGTTAAAAGGGTTTGAATACCATTCATTTATTCTTTGGAAGCAGGAAAGGGAGAGAAAGACATGGGGTTGCTGAGAAATGTATGTTTGCTGCTGGTAGAATTCTTGGACAAAAAAAGTCTCAACATCTCTACAGAATAAAGAAGTACCCCAAATCTTGAATTTCTGTGTAGATATACTCAGACAAACCACTTTGCTTCCAGACTTATTGAAAATTGGAGAAGAAGAAATAATTACAATTTTTTATCAACTTTTAAAATACTAACTTCCCAAAAAGAAATATCAAATTATTTTTTTAAGCTCCATTCTTTTGCTAATTCCTTAAAAAGACATGCATGTGGTAAAGCATGAGAGCTTTTTTCCTCTGTGATTTTTGCTGTGGTCAGTATTTTCTACTAACATCTACGAAACTCAATGTGTCTGTATTTCATTTTCCTTTTAAAGTGCTTCTCCTCCCCAACTTCAGCTTGAATTATGAAGGTCAAGCTACTGGGTTCATTGACCAAGCTTTGCAGAAATTCCACAAGCAACAAATAAATGGGACTATCATAACATTTTTTTTCCCTGTTAGCCACATGTTTGCAGTTGAAACCACATTGCATAATATAGATTTCCATTCACAAGCTTAACATATTTAAAACTGATGAGTCTCTTCAGTGTTCATGGCAAGAACGGTTCTTGCAGCCCAATGAAGGTGTAATATTATATAAAATCAGATCTAATGGTGTCTCAAATAGAGAATAACAAAGACCTTTTTTATGAGCTACCGAGGTGGGTCACAGTAACTCAGGTGACCTACTTTCTCTAGATACACGTGCGTGAGTTACCATGCATTAGTTTGAGAAGCAAATTGGTCTAATTTTTTTTTTCTACTGTTTGCAGATAGAGAAGTGTTTGAACTAGATTCTGAAGCCTGCAGTAGAAACTCTTGCCTGGGTTATAATCATAACACATGCCTCCAAAGTAAACCTATATTAGCACAACTCAATGTGGTAATTAAGATAGAAAAAGGCAGTACTAAGCTGCATGGCCTATCAGATTCCTTGGGGAGCAAAAAAGGACTGACGTGACTTGAAATGTGTCCAAAGGGTTTAGTTAGCCTCCAATTAGCTGCAAACTTCCTCTATTAAAATGCATAACAAATACCAGCCTACATGTCCCTGAACCCTTCATTATTTAAGTCCTAATTTCAGATGGTTCTTTTATTATAGCATATATCCCAAAAGCTAGCATTGACTTTTAATTACACTACACAATCACTGATGTCAGGTGATAAGTTGGAAGGACAGAAGACTCCAGGGCACATCTGGGTGAACCACGAGAGGTCAACTCTTAACCAAAAGCAAACAACAGAACAAAGGCAAACATTCTAGGAAAAATCTACAATAAAATGAAGGCCAAATGGTCATCTCTCCTTACCCTTGCATTTTACATCTGCCATGAAATCCAGAGTTTATTCAGCAAGCCAGACAGAAGTATAGGGACTGGGAATGTGAAGCGAA
Organism: Ardeotis arabs; assembly: GCA_011801015.1. NCBI lineage: Eukaryota > Metazoa > Chordata > Aves > Otidiformes > Otididae > Ardeotis > Ardeotis arabs. The sequence continues at coordinate 40,109 of JAAGAY010147081.1, read as the reverse complement.
ACAAAGTGTGAATTATGCTCGACTCCCAGCACTCCCCCAAGTTCAAAAAGGACACAGACATTTCTTTTTTTCCCCTTTACTGTTATTTATCTCTTATTACAAAGGTCATATTAGGGGTTGTTTGCTGAAGATTTCCATACTGTGCCAATATAATTAATACATTGTGACGAGATGGGGGAAGTGCATTAGGTAGGTTTTAGCTTCTGTCTTTGTGTTTGTTTTAATGCTGTTTAGTGTCTCCTGGCCATTGTCCATTCTAATTCTGTCTGTGTGAGAAATCTGACTTTGAAAGTGGGCTACAGCACTTGATTAGATTTTGAAATGAAGAGATGTTAATATGTCCTTGGGATTGTTGGGTGATGGTGACTGCTGATTCCAAATCAGGAGGACATACAGCAACCTCAAGTGAAAAAGCCAAGGTCAGAAGAACATACAGCAAGTAGGGAGCCGGTTGTGAGTGTCACCCTTTTAACTGTGAGAGGTCTGCCTTAGCTGTCTGCTGACATCAGGAAAAACAGAGCTAGGAGAAGACTTATATGAGTATTGTAACTACATGAGCTGTATTACAATGAGTACCACTTTTTTATTTATTTATTGTCTACATTTATGGAAAATAAGTCACTTAGGCTGGAAGACCTTGTTTAGCTTATTTTGAGCTTGTTTTCTTGCACGGAGAAAACATGACAGACCAATTGATGTACAAAAAAAAATACTGCATATCCAACCAAGGGTATATTGCTCAGAAATGTATTCTTCTGCTTGCTGTGCAGCCCTTTCCCTTTTCACAATGTTCTTTCATGTGGGAATCTGGAGGGCTTAATATTCAGCTGAAGTGCATGATATGCAATAACTCTCTTTTTTTTCTGTCCTGTCTCTCTGTACAGCTATGATGTCTCCACTGCATGAGCAAGTCACACAGGGATCTTATAAGAATTGTACTGAAAACAGAGACTTTTCATTTTGTTGCAGTTGCACATATTTTGAGGATTTATGCAGAATAAGCTTGTTTATGATACATAAATATCTTCTCAAAATCAAGTATTTCTTTCTTAAAGGGAAAAAGCAAAGAAACATCCAAACCCACTCATTTTCTTTTCTTAAATGTTGTCAAAATAAAACCCACATTTTCTAACAAAAATTAGTATTGCTAACTGCTATGTCTTCTCTTTCTTCACTTTAAGATGGCTACAGTTTTGAAGCTAGCAATCAAGACTGGTGCAGCCTTCAAAGGATTCTTTTCCTCCTAGTTTGCTTAATAATTTGCTGGAAAATGTATTTGTGTTGGGATGCAGTTATGTAGGACAGATACGTTTTAAATAGTTCCACACCAAATACTGAATTTTCTAAGGTGAAAGAAAGCTGAAAAAGTAATAGGCAACAATCATTACAATGGAAGGTCAAAGGATGCTGAAATCCCCATTCAGTACTGCTACAATTAAGTGCAGGCTGTATTCCTGTGCTGAATTTGACCACGAAGCATATAATAAAAAATAGAAGAAGGGTCAGAGGAATCTGTAAAGTAATGACTCAAGATCTTTCAAAGTTTATGCAGCCATTTGGAAGTCCTAGTTTGAAATGTCTAACCAGCTGACGTCGGTACCATTTGGGGCATTTTTTTGAATACTCAGAGACACTGAAATGTCTTACTGATGTAAGCTTGAAAAAGAGATGTCATGTTAAGGTACAGGAAATTATTAAGGGGGTGAAAAGATTAATAAATACCACTATAGTACTATGAATTGCTAAAATATAATTACTTTTGTTTATTAAGGTTAATATTCTCCTTTCTAAGCTGCACAGGAATGAGTTGAACATTAAGTCAGTAAAAGTCAGTCGCTGAATAATATTGCTTTTCTGATGCTGGAAACTCAATGTGAAATGTTTTTTAATCATGTCATTAACCCACAGCAGACAGGTACAAATCAACAGAATGTATACAGCAATGCCTTCTGTTTACTACTTAGGGATAATCCCAATTAACAACAAATAAATTGTGACTGATATATTATTGGAAAAAGAAGCTTTTTTTTATATAAAATTGCTTCAAATAACATATTTAGGTCAAGCTTTGTGAGGCTGGAATTAATCAAAAATATGAAGAGAGTAACCTATTTAAGACACTGCAGAATCAACTTTCAAGGTCAAAATGTTCATATTGTAAATAATTCTGAGCACAAAACACCAACAGAGAAGTTGGATGGGGTGCTAACCTGCCTTGGTTTGATAGAGCCAGACTTCGTGGACAGAAAGATGGACCAGCTTTGAAAGCTTCAGAGCTCAACCTATAATGCCAATCTAACCATGTATTCACATGTGAACAGTATAGGCGATTGGTGAATCTGCATGAAAAATTGATTTGGATCTTCATCTAACTCACTGTAGCCTCTCCCTTTGAGAGGTTTCCTCTACAAGCCTTATTTGACTTCCACTCCCACCCCATTCCCAATAAATTGATGTGTAGAGTCAAATATTAATTAACAGCCTTGGATTCATTCTAACAGGAATGTTCTTGTATCATACTGCTCTTTTCTTTTTTTTTTTTTTTTCACGAAACAGGATAACAGGAGTCTCAATTTCATGACCAAGCTTGTTCATTCAAATGTGTCCTATGATTCCTGACTAATATTACCCTTCTTCATATACAGAGAGAGGGAAAAAAAAAAAAAAAAAGATTTAGAGCTCCTAACTCAAGCTCCTGGAGTTCCCTGAATCCTTCGTCCCAGTGTAGCATTCTTGTTAAAAAAAGGTATAAGCAGCTATGAGGGGTTATTTTCTACATGTCCTTATCGGTATTCCACTAAACAAATTTCTCAGTGGCCTGTTCCTAATAGTATGCAGTGTTAGAGACTCCACAGACTCCCTAAGTAATCTATTCCATTGCCGTTTCATTACTCTTAGGATTAGGAAGACTTTTCCTCAAAGACTTTTTTTACTTTTTCTTCATTTTGCATGTAACAATAACTCATGGGATTACTATGAGAAGCCATAGTCACTACAGACCTGGAGAATATGTTCCTCCTTTCCCTTTTTGTAAACCATACAATCCTTTAATTTTTTTCTCCTTTAGCCTATAAAATACAGATTCTTTCCCTTGTATCTCACAGGCAGAGTGTGCTAGATCTCTGATCATGTCCCTGCCATCTCTGATTTTTTTCCTTGTGGTCCTCAATCTTCTCAAAGCAGAATTCCCAAATGCCAGTCAATAGTCCCCCCAGCTCCTCACCGAGCCTGAGTCATGTGAAAGCATCATATCAAAACTACAGCATGCAAAACACTTGCTGTGTATCCAAGTAAAACATTAAGATTTTTCAGAAGGTTGTTACTGTTGATGCTGGTTCAGTTTGTATTCCACTATAACTCATCTTGTTTAGCTATCTTGTTGTTTCCCATCCTGTGTTTATACAACTAATTATTCCTGCCTAAAAGAAAAAAAAATGTACCTATTGAGCGTCATTCTACCCTTTGAGACATCTGTTTGCGGAGAAGATTTTAAATTCTGATCTTGTTCTCCAACATAGAGTCCCTTTTATCGTCACGTGGCCCTCAAATGTTAACAAATATGGTTTTTTTAATCAGTAAGATCATCAGTGAAAATATTGAAGAACTTTAAAATCATGACTCTCCCTGAATTAATCCCATTTAATATTTTCCTCCATTTTGACAAGGAACCATTGATAGATACAATTTTAAATGCAGCTTACCCCTACTCAATAGTACTTCTATCAAAACAACATTTCCGTAGATTTATTTTCACAATGGATTGTGACTACAAAAGATCATAACATCTCCCATCTTCATCATTATCCTTGTTATGCAGAATTTAAAGGAAAATACTAGTTTGGCTTTACTCAGTTCCTTGTGATCTTGTGTCCTGGTTTTGGCAGGGATGGAGTTAATTTTCCTCTCAGTAGCTGGTGTGTTTTGGATTTCATGTGTGAAGAATGTTGATAAACACCCTGATGATATGAGTTGTTGTGAATGAAACCAAGGACACCGTCCTGCTTTCCAAGTCTCACTAATTTGCAGATGCAGGAAGCTGGGAGAAAGACAGACAGAATAATTGACCCAAACCGGCCAAAGAGAGTATTCCATGCCATAAACGTCATGCTCAGTATATAAGTGGGGGCTGGCCAAGGCAGGTATCTGCCTTCCTGGCATCCATCTTTTTCCCTCGTTTTGCTGGCATCGTTCCCTCTACCTTGCTGGCTCCCTTTTGCTCCTTTGCTTGCCGCTCAGTTTTGTTTCTGTGATTGCTGCTTGGGATGGGCTGTATCGGTCATTGGGATATCAGGTGGTGAGAAAACATATATTGTTCACTTTGTATATTTTAATATCCTTATATTCTGTTATTATTGTAGTTTTCCCTTGTTATTTTAGTAAATTGTCTTCATCTCAACCCATGAGTTCTCCCTTCCCAATTCTCTCCCCCATCCCACTGGGGAGGGGGAGGGTGAGAGAGAAACTGTGTGGTAATTCGGGCTAAACCGTCACATCTTGCAAAAAGTTAGCTGAATTATTTGTTCCAGATTTTTTCAGAGGAATTGAAAATAACCTGACTGGTTGTCAATTCTTTGACTTTTTTTTTTCCTAAACCCTTGACCTCTTTAAAGATTGACGTGATGTTTAGCTTCTAGTGTCCCATGAGTCTTCAAAGATAATCAGAAGTGTTTCTGAGATTTCTTCAGCTGAACAGCAGAGCTTAGAGAAATTTAAAATATTGAGGCATTGAGTACTTTAAAACAACAAGGAAATGGACAGAAAAACTCATGCAAAGAGTTAATGCAGTATCCTCTTAAAGCAGAACATTCTGGCAGATGTAGAGTTCTAATTAAGACTTTTAGTTTTTTAAAATTTAAACTGATATAGAACTCAAGAATGAACTAGAGTGCTCTATAATGTAATTTAAAATGCCATTTGAAAGAACATTTCACTTTCTTATAGGCATTTTCCTTCATGGTGCAAGTGAATATACATGAGAACCAGAATTGAAAAACAACCTTTTTGCTTTTGGAAAGTTTAAAAAACAGGTATGTAATCACATTTTTAATAAATACATTATACATTTTAGCTGCTTATGGTATATAACAAAAATATTTTTTCATCTGCATTAGGTGGTTGAAAAATGAAATTAATACAATTAACTTGGGAATATTTTTCCATCATTTTATTCCTTACATAATTCTTTATTAGTCTTCTTTCTGAATCAAACAAATAAATCTGAGAAGTTAATATATTCAAACTTCATTCATCAGTTTGAAACATATTTTAGTGAATTCACTTGTTTATTGACCATCTACTAACATGAGCGCAGCTAATGGTCCTTCAAAACTATTTTGTGCTTAAAGATTAGTCATTTTTGCCTAAATAATGGGAAAGACGTACGAGGTGGCTGGATTTTCAAGGTATAGATTATTGCTGCTGTTGAATACTGGACTCTTTTTATGTATCTCAAGTAGAGCAAGCAACAATTGGTTTAATTTCCTTTTATGACATCTGATTTAAAACTGAAAGAGGACCATTGTGAATGCAAATAGCAACCAATGGGGTGCCGACCTCATGAGAGTGCTATGATTTGTAACTCACACAATTTCTCAATTCTGCATCAGCTTTGTGTACCACAGAGCAGACACAGGTTCATCTTGTCGGAAAGCAATTTAAAAGTTTTCTCCATAAGGCAATCATATTACCATACTTATTTGCTGCTGTATTTTGTCTGCCTTGTTTGCTCTGCTCACATCTATTACAGCTGCTGATGTTGGGGAAGAAGAGAGTACTGGAAGGGAATGAAGGAGGAGAAAGCAGGAAAAAAAAAAAAAAGACTATGCAATTTTTACTTTCTTTCATCAAAATCTGTATATTGTGGATTAAGATATATTTTGTTGAATGAATTTTGGTGTGCTTTGATACATCTATAATCCCAGCTCACTTATCTGAATAGGTATTAGGGACTAAAAACCTGATTATTTTCTGCTTAGCTGAGTGAACTGCAAGGAGAAGAATAATTCTACAACCTTAAAGGCAATGGTCTGAAAAAAAACAAATAGTAGAAAGTAATCATGGCAGGGGCAAAAGGAGATCAGCCATTCTGCTAAGGAGGAAGCAGCCTTCAATTAAACATCTATTCATTGGTAATGAATGCCAAATAACATTAAATAAGCATTTAACAGAATATTAATCACATACTTAAGGGCTAATTGCAGTATATTAACAATTAATGGCCCTTTAAGAAGCGAAATATACTATGGCACATAATAAGTGTTAATTGAAAGCTATTTCAGGGACTTTATTTTGCATTTCTTAATTGGACAGTGACACAATATACAGTTACTGAGCCCTTCTGTCCTCGTTCTTTGAAGTTCTTTGCAGTTGCTGCTATGCTGCAAAATGCAGCGGCAGATTTCAATCATCAGTTGTATTCCAAGAAAAAAAAAAATCAAGGAAGTTTTTCATACATATGGCCTGCCATAATCTTTACTGGTAGTACATGTGCTTCTTGTCTAGTAACTTTAGTTCACTCTACAGGGATGGCAATGGTTTAAGAGAGTTACTCTGCTTAAATCTGTCTTCTAGCAATTATTCACCAGAGCTACCTCATTCTCCTAGAAGTTACTGAAATATTACTGTGGAGAGCTCTGAAGTTTACAGAAGGCCAGATAAACATAATTTCAAACAAAGGTTTATGCTGTAGTTGTTGAGACTTTGTGTCTTGATGTATCACAGAAATAATCTTCATGATATTGGAATGTACTTGCAGTAACCTGTAAGCATAGTTCTCTATCAGAAACCCTAAAATAAGAAAGGAGCATAAAACTTTTCAAAAGAAAGAAAAAAAAAAGAAAGAAAGAAAAAAGAGTGTTTAATTCAAAGCAGGCGAAAGAATGGAGAAGAAAATGTAGAGGGAACAAAATGAGATCTAGTAAAACTAAAGTACATTGGCAATTCTTCAGTTTTCTCTAAGAAATTAATGACACTCAAGTCAGGAATTTTCCCGTAGCACGATATAAAATTTTGTGTGGAATTTTTTGAAGTCTCTTTCCTCTCAGACCAGGCTGTCACATACACAAAAGTTCCCCGCCTGACTCCACACCGGAGGGATGTGTTATACCCAGGGTAACAGAGGCTGTGGACCAGTGCTGCCATTAAAAGAAGCAGCCTCATTTTTCCACTTGGTCCCTTGTTCTCATCCCCTCACTGCTCTTTCCTGTGCACTTACAAAATTGTTCATGTAGTTAGAGAACTGAACAGCTTGGACACCTGATCCAGATCAAACATCCTTAGGGGAAGACTAGTTCTAATTCAGGTTATTTCCCCAATTAAATTAAGAAAATTCCAATTTTCTAACATGACATGACTAGATTTTTCAAGTGACAGACTGAAGTTCAGGCTTTAGGTTAGACATCCTGTCTGTCCCTCCCTTTTTAAATCCAGTTCCTACTATAAAGCATATTTCTGCGAGTGGGAAATGAGACCAAATTAACATGGTATAGGCTGCTCCAGGAAGCCAAGGGGAGACTGAACTAACTGAAAAGTAGGTGAGGTAAAACAGTAGTGATGGGAAAGACTCAGGGTAGCCTTTCTCTGATTTTGATGAGGAAATGTTCACAATAATTTAAAGCTGACTTCTCCAGATGCTCTCTACCTGCCTCTTCCTGTACCTACTGATGAAGGATTAAAAAATAAAAATAAAAAGTCGCTTCCCAAAGGAACCCAGGTATGTACTGTGAGAATTTGCATCTCTCTGTACCAAAAGAGACAAATCCAACCTTAGAACTCAACTATAGGCAGCTACTTTCATTCCTACTAAGTACCTTTAAGATCTTGGCTATCAAACTCTTCCTTATTCCTCCACATACACAAAATATATTCCATATAGAGATATGTATCATTATATATAGTGAGTAAAAGATGCAACAATATTGCAGCAGTGCTTTTTCTTCATACTGCTTTCCTTCTCATTACAGGTGCAAAAAATATTTCAGACTGAAAAGTCCTGCCAATGATATTTAACTGCAACACAAAGGCTCTATACAGCCACTAGCGGTGAATGATCCCATAAAACAAAAAAACGTCAGGGTCAAACAGGGTGGAAAATTAATCTGTCAAAAATGCCCTCTAGATCAATGTTATCTTTATTCTACCAAGCATTGTGTGTGACCCCAAACAGTCTAACCCAATGCTGAAGCAGTTTTTTGTTACCATTTTTTAAAAGCTTGAAATAGGAATACAACTGCTTCATCTTTTTTTTCTTTGCAAAAGTGAGTCCACTTTTTTCTATGTTTTAATTTTCATACAGGTCAAAGCTTTTGCTGTTTACCATATGACCTCATAATAACCGGCAGGTCTTGGGGATTCCAGCAACTGTAATTTTCAGAGTAACTTGCATTAAAGTTCCCTGTCTCCAACAGTAATGTTGCTTCTTGTGCTGAAAACAGATTTAAGGACAGAAGGCACTCAAATGCACTGATTTTTCAGGGCATGGTCTTAAGGACTATTTATTCTGCCAGTCTAAGTAAAAAAAAAATAAGCTATTTTCCAACACATAAACACAAAAACATTACAGTCACCTTATACTCCAAACCAAGATTTCTGTGCTGCCTCCAGCAGTGCCCTCTGGAATTCAGAGATAAGTAGTCCAACTGTGGGCAGCCAGGCCTCACAAACATACTAAGCATTTAGCACTGGCACAAGCTGCATATACTGGGTTAGGAGCTCCACAACCTATTGCAAGCCAAGCTTTAGCCAGTAGAGCTTCAGTAGTACCTCCAATGAGAGAGCAGATGGAGAATGACAGCTCTGAGCCTTCGTTAACATTGCTTATGCCCAAAGACAGCTTTAGCTTGGCATGACTTGTACAATTGCACCTGACGTGACTACCATGTCCAAATGAAATCTCCTTGCCTCCCTCATGCTGGTACCTGAACAAGGATTATATCTTCCCTCATGAGGACTGTCTGGTCTTCTTTTGTCCCCATCTGATTTATGCTCTTCCTCTATTCAGTCAAGCCTATTTATTCCCGTCATTTGTACTCTCTAGAAGACAGTGGGGAGGAAACATCCCAGTGAGAAGAGTCATGGTATAGAGTCCCTGAAACTAGGGTTTACCAGAAAAGACAATTCCATTCCATGGGATGAAAAGAGATCGTTCAATTGATCCGTGAAGATAGCCTCTATTGTCTGTGACTTTTGAGGGAATGCACCATCTTCAAATTCTTTGGGCACTAAAATCTGAAAAACCTTTGCTGTAAAAAAATCTGAACACTGTAGTTTTGGAAGTATTTGTATCTGCTTGAATGAGAATGGAGTATTCAGAGGGACTGCAGAAGACATGTTTGATACATAGGCATTATCCTGTAAAATATCAATAAATGCAATTTTCCTGAGTTTGGTTTTTGAGAACTAGAGTGAAGCTGAATTATTGTAGCTGAAGTTCTACAAAGAAACTGCAACATGAAGTGTTCACCTATATACAACATTTCAAAAGAAGCAACTGAAATATGATTCATCCATGAACAGAAAACAAAGACTGGTAATGGTTTTCTGATACTTCTTCAGCAGTGAATGATACAATAGTCACACTTAGAATAACAAAAAAGGAGCAGATACATCAGTAACAGTCTAATTTTAAACTGATTTTTTCTTGCCCTGCCTGTAGAATGATCTCAGGAGACATGTTATACTATCTGAGGAATGAACATATACCAGTAGATGTTAGGGATCATGTTTTAACATTATCATTTTTCTATTTAACTTGTCTCTTTTACATTTTTCTGCAATATATCACAGGATGATGTACTAAAAAAATCTCCAAGGACATTTTCTTCTCCAAGGAAACTATACAGCACTTTTAAAGCTTTTGCCTACAATTTTAGATATGCAATGTTCAGATAATAATAAAGGAAAAGTTTCTTCTTACAGGACTTTTGTTGTTAAATGCTCTATATAGAATTGTAGATGGATAAAGTGATGTTATTGCAAGTGTCCTTGAAAGTAAACCTTAAAATTTTAGCACTCTTATTAAAAGCATCTAAGCTTATCAAGCTTAATGCTATCACAAACAAATCAGGAGGATTAATACTGATTCATCATTAATATCTCTCATTTAAAAAAAACAAGAAGTGCTTCCAGAGGGCATAATGTCATTTTAGGGTGAAACCACTGATAGGACAGAGAACATGGGTTTTGAACTCCTAGACATTGTTATACAAATGTGTGTGTGTATATATATATATATATCTATCTTTGTGTATATAGCTTTTATGATTGTGATTGAACACTATTTTTTTATTTACTCAGCACTGACTGTATCCTTGACCTTGCACAACATGCAGATATCAAAACAGACCATTCCCTACAGGGTTTACAATCTGGAAGACAAACATGAGTGATAAGACACACTAGGAAACCCAGAGGACATGTTCCCTGTAAATGATGTTTTTTTCTCTATATGGTTGATTTTAGTTTTTATTGTTTTCCTCACACAGAGACAGAAAAGAGCAAAGGTCTGCAGAGTCCTCTTGAAGTAGGTGGCAGGAAATATTAGATGTTCCTGTGCCTTGTCTTGACTACAGGAGGTGAAATTTTCCAGTAATGCTAACAGCTAATTCAGTAGGGCTCTGCATCTTACTTTTTAGAACAAAGAGAAAAGTTAATAATGATGCTTGTTTTACTCGTAAGATGAAGATTTTCTACAATTTCAGCAGCAATATCAATTTAACTTGGTGGAAAAGAAAAAAAGATTTTACAAAATTCCTAGACAAACATTGACAGTTTCGTGCCAACTAATACCAAACATCTTATCATCTATGATTTTTATCTGACACACAGAGAGAGTGAGAGACTGAAAAAGAGAGAACCAGAGAAAAAGAGAGAACAAAGACCAAATCTTAGTGTTGAAAAATCGTATATGCCATATAAGCTTCAGCAGCGATGGAGAATAATTTTGCTCACTTCATTTATTTCGTGCAGGAGAAATATTACGTACATTACCTTTTATATTTTTTGTTGCTGACCATTGTCAAAGATGCCATTGCCCACTAAGCTCTCTAGTCTCTTTAACTAAAAAAAAAAAAAAAAGAGGGAATCTATCTGGGTGCTTAATTAGGAGGCAAAATACTGTTGGCATTTCAAGTATCAGATTTTTTACAATGACCAGTAGCATTTCAATTGCCGAATCATGAGTTCCCAAACTACAGATTGCAAAGGCAAATTAATTAATGAACTAAACTGGCAAAATATCTTATTGTGCACCTTGTGGACATAAATAGAGTTTCATCTGTAAATCTTAGCTGACTGTATTATCTGGTTTTGTTTTGTTCTAACTAGATTACCTTAATTTAAAAAATGCATTGAAAACAAAGAGATTACTATAATGCACTGAGCTAGAGTAATGTGTACTTTATCTGACAATTTTAATTTTGGATAGTAAGTCTGTATATAGTTTCAGCTACTAAGACTTGTAACAAATGAGCCTTTTTGACCATGATATAGTCTCTCTGCTTTCTCTGGTTCCTCTAGAAATTATGCTTTTTTTTTTTTCCCATCTTCTTCTCTAAATATAGCCTCTAACGAGAGATTTGTGTGAAAACTGATATTAAAGTAGATATTTGACTGATAGATCTTTGTTAAAATGAGAATTTTTCCCTAGGGGCTGCAACATAAACTATAAATTAGTGGCAATGTAAATTATATCCATGCACACTTGCAAGAGCATTTGCCCTTCTACTGGAAAAAAATCTATAGAAAATCAGCACTAGCAACCAGGTGCTAGTCAAACAAAGCCACACAAAAGCATGCAAATTCCCAAGAGAATTCTTCATTTTTCTTTCCTCTCTATTCTGAGGGAACATAGAAAATCTAAGGCAAACAGTATATCTGCATAGCTGCTAATGCTGCTTTAGGTTAAAGAAATCTGATTTCTGTTTAGAAGCTCAAGGTATTATTCGACATACTGTCTTTTCAGTCTAAGCCAGTGTACTCCAAATGAACATTTTCTTTCTTGAATCACCATCCAAACTCTTCAGGCTTCATCAGGAAGTTATGTTACTGAGTGTCAAAGACATTTTTTAGAATTTTGTGTGTGTGCATACATGCAACCGTGTGTGCTTGGGACAAATGCAACATCAGTTTAAAGAGGATAGGGGAGCAGTGCAGTCCTTGTGCTATAGTGCCTAATGATCCTTCAAGATAAGCTTGTCATTGTTAAAATTTCAGTAAAGATGGTTTAGGGACAGGCCTGTGACTGATGTCATTCATCTCCCAAGAAACTTTGATGATAGCTTCTTTGAGGTAAGAAGCGGATTGTCTTTTCCTTGTTCTGGATGTACGCAAGAAGATCAAAAGTACACTCATACAGATATGTATTTATGAAATTAATTTAACTGTACAGAACTACAGAAGAAACTTGGGTCTGAAGGTTAAATGTTTCCTGGGATCAACTGAAGTTAATAGGAGAGACAAGATGCTTTGTATCACTGGTAAATTAAGGCCACCTTATGGCACCTGGACAGGCGGTGATATTTTAACCAAATATATTTGCTCATTCTTTCTAATGAAAAATATGATGTGAAGGTAAGAACTAAACATACCTTCTGGTAAACTTGCTTAGAGCCTGAGGTGATAAAGTGCATACTGCTTCATAGAGAAAAAAAAATATAAATGAATGACAGGATGACAGCCACAGAAAATCATCAGTTCACCTCAGTAACAGCAAATTGCATGTGCTCTGCTAACCTATATGTATTATTTCTGTCTTCATTTCCCTAGCATTTAGCATTGAAAACCAAAAAAGTGCCAGAAAATGCAGAAGCTTTGACTTTGTTCTCTGTTGCCATCTTTCCACCAGTTCTTGAGATTTGTTACCAGAGTTGTCTGAGGGTAGGAAATACACTGCCAATCTACATACCAGAAAAGTCAAGACTGGACTTGGTTTTAATGCCTTTTTAAAGAAAAAAAAAAAATCAGATATGACTGAATAATTAAATACCATTTCTAATCTGGACAAAGACAGATATGAAGTTAGAGTATATTTTCTTTCACCAATGACATTCTTTGCACTTCTCTTGGAAGCAAAGCAAGCTGAGGCATAGACGTGCAATACAGTAGCACTACAGAGTAGCTATCCAAATGTATATGCTTATCCCACAGTAGGCATAATGTAACTTACTTTCACTGAGATGTAGCCAAAACAAAGGCATGCAACATCTGTAAAAGTGCACTAATTAGGATACAATTAATATTAAGTTGACTTGAACATGAATATAAGTGTATAAAAATAGTTTAACCAAAAAACGTATATAGGTGTTTTGTAATATTGTGAATGTCATTTTATATACTTATGTGTGCAATGTGGCCACCAATGGGAAAATGAAGATTCGTATAGCTAAATATACAAAGCATTCAAGTAACAAGAAGTTGCCAAAGGAAAAGGCAAGTGCATGGCACTGTGAATAGGCAGGCATCCTGCTGAATACACAGGAAGGATGACTGGGAAGACAAATGAAAAGGAGATAAGCAATACCAACATCAGGCTTAAGTGCGAAAAAATAACGAACAAGGACCACCAAGGACAGCCATCGGTGCTGACTAAATGATATCAGTTCTCTATACTCATATACAATTTATTACATAAGTGTTAAGATCAACAGTATTGTATATGTACTGATGAAGATAAATAATGTGTAAGAATTAACCACTTGCAAGTAGTGTGTTATTAATGAATGAATTAGTAAAGTTTAAAGTTTCAAATTGTCTCGTTTTGTCTGTCTTCTCCAATCACAGTGATGTCTGAGTCCCTGTATACTTACATATACATATACTCAATGGCAACAGAGAGATAAGCTAACTTTCACTCAAGTACTTTCTGGGAGTATGCAGAATGTTTCTCCTTGCCCACTATGTGTAAATTTTTCAGAGGAACACTGTGATTATTGTATGTACTAGAGAAAGAGCAAAGCAACACTTCCTAGGAGGAAGGACTAGAGAATTCTTCCAGTGTGCTAACATGCCTCTTGGACTATTAAAAGTCAAGAAGAACAGGCTGAAAAAAAATCCCTACTGTTTCTGCTAAGACAATGTAATTCTACACATAAAATCAAAGCCCTAGCTATTTCTTTCCTGCCCTGTCATTTCTGACCCTTCCTTCCCATCACAGGGTAAACATCCTGGTCAGAATTTTGCCTGATCTTTACAGAAATTGCTCAAGGAAAGGCAGGTCACAGACAGAATGGCTTGGAACCTTCCATCTTCCCATTTAAATGGTAAAAACAAGAATTGTACCAGACTTAGCCTTAAGAAGATAAATAGATAGAGACTGCTTTCCCTTTGTGACTAGAAAAGATGCATGAATTCTTATTTATATAGCCTTTGAGATGTTTTTCGATGATATACTCTATGATTTGAATTATAAAGCCAACACACTTCCTAGTTACTGAGAGGGGCCTAACAATAAACTACAACAAGTACAGGCAGAAATGCACAAGCACGGAGAGACATATTGGATTGCTGGTGCAATTCCACTCACTTCAGTGGGACTACGCAAGGAAATGAAATTGTCCCTCAGCATTATTTAAGGTTCAAAGACTGCATTTAAATGGATAATGCCCAACTTGGGCACTTTATAACCAAGTTTTCTTGCTCTCATGGGGGACGATCCAGAATTAGTGAACTGTTATAACCTTTCGTTTTTCATTGGTGCTAACATATATCAGTATGTACCCAAAGTACTCTATATGAGAAAATCAATAAATGCAATGCTTAGATGATAAGTGTTTACAATTTACTTCTTTGTTGCTACCGTGTCCAAATAAAAACACTACCTTTAAAAGAAAGTGAGGTTAAACTTACTAAAGAGAAAACTGTTCCTTCTTCTTAAGTACAAAGTTGACCTGAACTTCATTTTCCCTTTGAATCTGTGATTTATGCGTGCAGCAAAGCAAGTAGTAAAAGTGAATGAATTCAATTGCTTATTCTGCCCCTCTGCTTCAAAAAGCCTTTCTTGCTGATGAAATATCTCAAAAGCTAAATAACCCAGTGTCACCATATTTTATGTGAAATGGTAGCAAAGAGTTTCACATTTTGTTTGAAAGGCAGGACAACATGATATGCATTTAGAATGTGACAAAGAATTTTTCTGACTAATGTATATCTTCTTTTTTAACTTCCACAGTCAATTCACCATTGTGTGGTTAGGTGATATGTCACATCAGAGAGAAAGAAGTAATTCACTCTGTCTCTTTCCTCAGATTATTTCTTCTGTTTATATATTTACTGTTGGACCTTTTAATACTTTGGTAAATGTACGACACAGTGTTTTTAAGTGAAGTGTAAACACGGGGAAAAAATGTGGACTGATTCTATGAAAACTAAAGTTTCTTCAGTTACATCTTTTTATCTCATAATTTGTACATCATAAAATATTCATCGTCCCACTTAAGAACCTGTAATTATAGCTTCCTTCACAGTAATTCTATCTTTAGCACCATTACTTTTTTCCCAGAAAAATAATTTATCTGATTGTAAAAATACATGGTTAATCTCTGTATTTCCACCCTAACTTTGAAGAATAGCTTTATCCAGATAGTAATTAATAGAGTGACAGTATACAGGATTCTTGTTTTGGGCCATAGTGGCATTCTGGAATCTTCTTGTAGAGAAAATATTGCCAAGGATAAGGTTGTTGCTTCCCCTACTCTGAGCAAAGACTGCTTCTGAAGAAAGTCTTCTTTTTACAGTAATGTCTTGTGAATTTTTTTTCATCTTCCCACATTTTATACAGAAATATTGCCATACATTGTGTGGAAGGGTTCATTTAGTTAAGCTCTATGGCAAAAAGTTGTGTTTGAAAATCTGACACATTGCAGAAATGTATCCTGTTGCCAAAAAAAAAAAAAAAGAAGTCATTTGATTTTTTACTCTTGCTCCATTCTATTAAAATGTGTCTGTATGCAAGAGACTGAGACATTTGAAACTATCGGCATTTTTGATTTTTAAAGTGCTCATGCTTAGAAAAACTCTGGTTGGTCTTTGTTCATTATTTTGTCATTGTATCCCAATATGGGGCACTTCAGGAATGATTCTCTGTGAATAAATTAGTTCATTTGGCAAATTTTGGAGACTCACAACATTAAAACTAAATGGTAAAATGAAATCAAGTCTTTGAGTTGGTCAGTAATAGTCACTGAATGTGAGAATATCACCAAAAGAATACAAAAACAGTTAAACGGGTGAAAAATATAGTGAATCTCTTAGTTTGAAATGCCAAGTGAATATTTTTCTTATAACGGAAAAACAATAAGAAAATACACCGTATTTAAACTACAAATAGTTTGAAAATGACAACTAAATTTGAACCTCATTATCTGTGCAAGTAAGATAAAGAGAAATGTATGTAAAAGCAAGTTAAATGAGTTAAGAACTACTTCACTGGTAGATGACAAAAATTATTGCAAATGAGAAATAATCATCCACAAAGGAATTTTTCTCCTCAGTGATGTCTTAGATTTATTCTTGACTTGGTGAAGTAAATATCTTTAGCAATATTTATAAGAAAATAATAAGTTTTCTGGATGCTGGTAAAAATTTATAATGATGTGAAATTGTGTGGAATGTTAAATAATGATGCGACAAGCTATTGGTCTAAAAGGAATCCTTTGAATAACTGAAGCTTTGATGTAGCCAAATGCAGGTTCAGACACCAGGAAATAAGAATGTAGGTCATACTTATGAGAAGAGCTGCATTCTGTATTGCAGTCACATTGAAAGGGATTTAAGGGTCAAAATAGATAATGGAATGAAGAGTGAAATGCTGTAAGTAAAAGGGTGAGCATAATCCAGGGGTATGGAAGCAACGAAATATCAAATAGGAGAAAGGGAACTGCTTCACTAATGGCATTCACAGAAATATGCTGGTTTTGAAGCACTTGTGTGTAGTTAAGGTGTTTTCTCTTTTAAGGAAACCTCAAAGAGTTGAAAAGAGTTTTACATTATATCCATGAAAGAATATTAAACAAATAAAAACCGCAACTTGTTTGATAGCCCTCCTGTGAACCTCAAAGTTGCTATAATCAATCGATCAGTCAATGTGACTCAGTCCTGGTCTACAGGAAGATATGTGAGGAAGTGAATTAGATTTAATGACCAGTACAACAAAAAAAAGATGATCTTGTGGTTGAAGTCTGAAACCAAGAAGATGAGACATTAGTACAGTTAATTGCTAGAAAAAAAGATATCTGGGCATATGTTGAAAGTCTTCAGCTGACACAAATTTCAAACAAGGCTGCATACGCTTCTAAGATGTATGTTGTAGCCATATAGTTTAGAGCCTTGAAACAGTTTGATGTTTGGTTCTGTAGCCTGGAAATTACATTAGTGGAATAAAATGGTCTGTATTGGCCCTAAAAAATTTAAGAGGAGAATGCACTTCAGACTCCAGGATGTAGGCTAAGATGTTCCTCCAAGTGCTTGAAAAATCTAGCATGCAACAAGCTGGTTATTCTAGGAGATCCTAGTGGATGGGTAATGTTTTCTTGTAAATTTTATGTGGTAGAACTGAAATGTCTCATCATCTCTGATCCAAACCTAAGGAAAGTAAGACCCATGGTTTGTTGGGAGAGAAATCTGCTTGACTGCTTAGAAAGGAAGATCACAGGAAACAGTTGTTAAGCTTTTAAAGTTTACTGCTGTCCTCCTATACTTAAAAAAGATGTATCCTACATCTGGTATATTATTCTATTTCTGATTATTAACCTTTTCCAGACTATCACAGACTATTCTCTACAGTGAATTTAGCTCTAACTGTTGAAATTTCAAAGACAGTTTAAATGGAGCCTTGTGTGCCAGATTTTCATTAGGATGAGAACTATTACTATAGGTTGAAATAAACTATGTATTTTTAGTACTATGAACAAAATTCTCTGACCAATTTTATCTTTCTTTCATCATTCAGCCTTTAGAAGTGAACTTGTCTGAACATACAATGGATTGGTCTTCAAAAGTCATCACCAACTAGAAGACATTAAAAACAAATGCTGAAAAAAGTGGGGTTTTTTTTGTTTTAATTCTATAGTTATGTAGAACTAAAACTCCAAAACTGCACTGCTGTTTATATTCCTGCCAGGAAGATAGTAATTATTTTTATAATATCTCTACTTTATTTTCTTTTTTTAAATTTTTTTCTCAAGTATTCTACTTGTGACCTATGTAAATTTGATCTCAGCAGTGGTTTGATTGTCTTATTTGTAATGTGAATCCTCTTGGAACTATATTCCATATAGATTATTCAGGACAATTATTACATACAAAGAGAGCATCAGCTCACTTACTATATTGTGAGCCATTTTTCCGTAGCAATTTGTTCTGCGCCTCCTACTAAATCATCAGAGATTGATCAAGTTGCAAACTACTTCCCTCTCTTTTTCTGTTTCTCTCTCAGATTTGCTACACATAAATTAAAGTGAAAATTTTACAACCATGTTTTAAAAATATCTCTTTAGCTCCATGTAGTGGTTTCAAATTCCCAGAGCAAGGTATCATCATTCTTTAGGAAGAATGAGCAAACCCCCAAGAGGCTGCATAGTCTTCAATGATATCTTGTAATCTAAAGATGTTCCTTTTTTTAATTTTGGTGGTAAAGGAGTGCTTTTCCTTGCAGAAAGAATTAGATATCATCTTTTGAATGCGTTCAAATTTTTATTTCCGACATACTTATCTCAAAAAAAAAAAATGTTCATGCATTCAATGTCTGATGATAGGACCTATAACCTTTCACTTATTTGATATTTGTAGTTTCATTCATGCGTTTTCTGTAGAAGAAATTATTTCAAGTAGCACTAATAGATGTATTTCCTACTATTTGTGTTAATTTTATCAGCTTTTACTAAAAGAAACGTTTGTTTATGGTAGTTGAAGTGTATTAAAAGAGAAAAACCAGAAATCTCACCTGATGACATTGATGTAGAACACTTACAGTGTACTGTCCATTCTTTTGTGGTGATTTATGAAACAGATTGCAATTATTTCTTGGGCCACATAGCCTACCACCATAGTCAGATTTTTCTGACCTCTTAGGCTGATAAGCATACACAAGAGTTGGAAAATGTGGACAATGTATCCAATCAATATATAAATTATCAGATGTACTTGTTGTTAGATTATCTTATGATCTTAAACTCCCTGTAGCACGGCATGAACACAGTGTATAGTATTTGGTTCTGTGGTGTGCTGGAAACTAGGTTAGGACACCAACCAATTTTTTTTAAATCTAGTAGCAGGAACACAAGGATTTAGAGTCAGAGCAACAAAGTTTGTCCTCCATTAGCAACGCCTGATGAGGGCTGTGTTATTTCACTCACACAAACTCAGGTGCTATATAGTTGATATTCACATCATTTAGGACTTCTTGAAGAGTCTGCAGCTTTTAAAATTGCTAACTTTCCTCCAGCCTTTCATGCAAAATCTTAATAATTTTCTTTCACTCTTCTGGTTCTTCTCTCTTTTCCCACTGAATTCTTCCTGCCCATTCACTGCCATATCAATATTCAAGGTTGCTCTGCAAGTCCTTTCTTAGTAATGAGCTGAAGGTGCAGCATACAAGAGCAGATGTGTAATTACTAGGGTATCTGAAATCCAACCAGACCTTTTCTGCCTCTTTTCCTTTGAAGAGGAAATAACCAAAGCCGACATCATCACTCGTGCACATTCAATGACCCAATGCTCACCTGTGTGTTGAGACAATTAACCTGTCAATAGACTTCAGCTACCCCTACTTTGTGAAAGGACACCTGAACCACTGGGTTACAGTGCTGAGAAAAAGAGGAGCTGGTAGCCTTTCCTGCAAAGTAGCAAGGTATTTGACATCACTTTACATTGCTGGCCAGTGTGAAGGAGATGATAATCTCTTTTGGATCAGTAGTCCAAATATGTTTATGATTTAGAACATGTAACTACACTGTTGTCTTCCATGTTTAAAAATCAGACTTAGCCCACTGCAAAATATAGTCTTTAACAGTTAATGAAAGGATATGAAAAAAACTTTGTTTTGTATAACAGTGACTTATGAACAGTCACTGCCTTTTCAAGTCTATAAAGCCTCTAACTAATGTGCTAAAAATAGTTCTGTTATGCAATATTATGCATGTAGCAATTATCATGAAGGAATTTGATTATATTCATTCATATTAATGGAGCAGTTTTCACTTATAGGTTTGTAAACATTTCAAACTCTATTACCTAGCAGCATTATTTCATTCTGTTGACAGAATATATTATCTTCTGTTTTATAGCCACAATGGAGTGCAGAAAGCAAAGAAGCCTACAGCAGACAAAAACTCAGTCTTGATTATAAAACTGAACTTGAACACTAGCAGTATAGAAGAGGTTCTCCTCAAAGGTCACTGCAATGGATCCAAAATTTACTTGTCATCCACAACCATCAGCTAAATCAATCCTTCTCAGAATGCTAGGAGTTCATCACCATGGAAACCACTTATCAAATTGGCAAAGTTAAGAATTTAAATTGTCTATTTGGAGAATTTATTTAATTGCAAATGGAGACCTTTAAAAACCTAGCTCATTTCTGAAGATACAGAAAATCTCCTGTGGATACTCAAAAACGTTAAATTATTATGTAGGAAAATTGTAACTGAGAAGGATGAAGAGGGGAGAGGGAGGTCATTTTTCATGATGGGTCAAAAATGAAGTTTATTTAAGTTCTGCAGTGGATTGAATTCCAGGACATCAGCAAAAAGTGCAAAAGTGACTCAGAAGTGCTCAAGTTTGTAGTCTAAAATTTTAGATCCTTGCTGTGGAAGCACAGCTGGAACAAAATTAATCTTGTTACAGTGTTTCCTGAGTTGTAGTAAGTTTAGCAATATGTTTATGAACACTTTTTAGTTGTTAATGATTTCCTGTTACCAATTTTTTTCTCCAATAAATCCATTAAAGTTTAAAAAAAAAAAAGTAAAAGGAAAGAAACTGTATTAGATTGTTTGTGCTTGACTCTACTGATACCTGGAACTCAGAAAAAAAAAAAATCTACTGAACAAAGGACAATAATGTGGTGTCAGACTCCAATGCTTGATCTCCAATGAAGTGATCTTACCCTATTTTAGAGCGGCATAAACTGCCTGATGTTTCAAATGCATTCCATTCACTTCAGTGGGAGTTCCACCTGTTAAATACTTCTTCCAAAATTACCTACATGTAAATACTTTCACAGTTCAGATTTTCCAGCATTCAACATCATCAAACCAACCCAGGGATTGGTTTGCAGAAGTGCAAAACTTTCACTTTACAGCTTCAGTACAATCTAGAGTTTTCAAAGTCTGTGAATGCAACATAACAATTTTGGAAGTCCAATTACTTATACAAAAAATCAGAAAATCTGAGTTTCTCTGGAGACTTGGAACTTGAATTGTTAGTGCTCGTTTTTGTAAAAGGATAGCCCTTATTTCAGTTACCATGTATTTAATTCTATTTTAATTCAATATTCCCACTGAAACAGGAGATACAGACTTCCTCCTTTTCGTCTATAGCTTATTTCAATAACATTCCATATGATTATGTTCATCACTCCATTAGTCCAATAACACAGCTAAAAGCAAAACAAAAGACTTTCATAAGACTTATTTTCAATAAGCATAAGCCCTTCTTATTTTACAAAATCTTCATAACTAAGCTTAAGTGTTGCAGCTCATTTATAATTATTTTTTTAATAAAATATTTTGGTGAACGTACTTCTGTGCAGTTAATCTTGTGTTATTCCTGATTTGTATCTAAAAGTTGGTCTTCCATGTCACAGGATAACATTTCTACTCTCTACTTCGGTGGCTTAAATTTTCAAGCACAGCAGAGAGAGATAGTTTTTGCAAAGATCTAAGTCTTCATATAAGATCTAAGCATTCACATAAATATATTTGAAATAAAATTTATAGATGACTGTTGGGGTTTTTTTCTCTCTTTAGTTGAAGCTGGCGATCTAAATATAATTTTGCTACAATGTACAGTAAATAAAGTTAAAGTGAGAGTATTGGACATAATCAAGAAAATATCAGTCAATAGCTATTCTGCACTTACATTTAATTCCATTCCATTTTGTTCCATTCTCATCTGTTGCCTGTTTTCTACTGTCTTTTGATAAATATGCAGTAACAAAGAGAAAAAATGTATTAAGAATGGCATATGCATTGAACCATTGTTCTAACTAAAGGATTTTAGCTATCACATTTCAGTTATCAGTCATTTCTTACCAAGGTATTTGGTACCAAATACATTGACTATCTTCTCTAAATGTTATCATCATTTTACTTTCTCTTCTCAGTTTAGCGCTTGCTTTATATTCAGTCTTGTGTCTGTCTTAACAGATGAGTGTAGTAATTTTTAATTGGATGATATCTTGGTCATTTGACTAGCTTTCTTATTAACCAGTTTCACATTTAACTGTTGAAAAATTCAGCAATAATCATAGAATCATAGAATGGTTAGGGTTAGAAGGGACCTTCAAAGGTCACCTACTTCCTTCTTCTGTGGAAAAGTAAGCAAAATCTTGTGATCTCAGAGTGCTGCTCATATAATGTTTCAAAATTTGTAGATAAAGAAAAAACTTTTCTTTATCTACTTGATCATTTGTTCAAATAGAAACTTGAAAGAGAGAAAAGAGAATAAAACAGCAGTGCCAATGGATGGTTTATTCTATGGTTTGAGAACGTCCTTAATCTAAATATTTATAGTTATTACTAATACAAAATATTAGGGAAAAAGCATAGTCACACACATTAGTAAGGGCACTACTGTAAGTAAAACTGTTGACAGCAAATTTTCTGTTCCTGTAACTTATCGAAATTTGAATCTCTGACTCAATGCCTATAACAATTTATTCTGTGTGTAGTTAAGACCTTCTGGAAAAGTTGGCAAAAAATCTGGTACTGAATAGCGTTTTGATATGTGTGATAATTCTGCAATACTGGCTTAAGTATTTTGTAGCATGGTTTCAGTATCTTCTAACAGATATTAAATTTTATTTTTTTTACTATACTATTGTTATATTAGCCTGGAGGTTTCCAAAATCAGATTGAAACAAGTAGTTGCCCAGATACTGGAGCCAGTTCCCTGAAGCGAATAGGCAGAAGTAGAATCATCTGTAGGACAAACTGAACATAGATGACCAGTAAAATAACTAAGAACAGAATGGACCAAAAGGAAAGCATGGCATTATGAATGAGGGGATTATACTAGATGCCTTTGCAGAAGAGAAGAAGAAAAGTACCAAAAGTACCCAGACTGCAGAGCAAGGACCTGATAGAAACCAGCATGGATATGAAGGTATGCTGCTGATGGAAGAGAGAGAAGAATGGAACAAGTAAGAGACTAAAAGTGTCTGCTGCATATAAATGTCAATCTCTTACATAGCACTTCAAATATATTTCTAATGCTCTTCAAAAGACATCAGCTTCCTAAACAGGCAACAGCTGCATTGTTCTGCTGAAAGAAAACGTTTGACAATAGAGACATCAGATTGCTCTAGAGACACTTGCATGACATTGCTTGTTTAGATAAACAGCTGTTCTAGGTGTTAGAGAGCTCTTTTATGACATCAGTTGACAGGAAAGGTGAGGTCATTAGACACATTGGTAAGATGAGGTCTCTGAGGGAGGAATCCTTTTGTTCATACAAAGTCATGTGTTTACTGTATCAATCTTTGGTTGTCAAATATATGTATATACAAACCCAGCTTTTTCCTTAGAAGCTTCATATTCATCTTGGATTATATGTCCAGTGTTAATTGTGCAAATCTTCTATTTGTATAGACATAGTCATCCAGGTCTGCATCCACAGGAAGTTACTACTTTGTACAAAATAAGCATTTTGTAGGGGTGGGGAAATAACAAAAAGCTCCTTCTGTGACATTCCTGTAATTTCCCAGGATCTAAGGAAAATTCTCTCTTATGCTAGCTGAGAGAAAGGTCTAAAAAGATGTTTATCCTCACCATTAACCAGTACGTCCATTGTTAGGTAGCAAAGGAAGCACATTGCCAAACTAAGAGAAATATTGAAATATTCCTCCTTCTGCTGTACAAATCCTACTATCAAACACAAGCCACAAAATCTTTTCCTAGGAGCTGTATTGCTAAGGAGGTGAGAGGGAAGGGTGTGGTGGATTGACTATGGCTAGGAGCAGAGCACCTATCCTGCCACTCACTCATATCCCTCTCCCATGGGATGGACAGAAAATAGAAAGAAGACAAGAAAAGTTGTGGATTGAGATAAAGACAGTTTAATAGATGAATCAAAAGTTATGTGCACAAGCAAAGTGAAATAAGGAATTTATTCAATACTTCCCATATGTCCAGACACTTCCTGGAAAGCAGGGCCTCAGCATGCATAATGATTACTTAGGAAAACAAATGCCATAACCGTGAACGTCCCCCCCTCTCTTCCTCGTTTCTCTCAGCTTTTATTTCTGAGAGTAATGTCATATGGTATGGGATATCCCTTTGGCAGTTGGAGTCAGCTGCCCCAGCTGTGTCCCCTTCCAATCTCTTGCCCACTCCCAGCCTACTCCCTGGGGGTCAGAGTGGAAAAAAACAGAAAGCCTCAATGCTGTGCAAGCACTATTCAGTGACAGTCAGAACTCTGGTGTGCTATCAACACTGTTTTAGCTTCAAACGGGCGGCACAGCACCATATGGGTTGCTATGAAGGACATTAATTCTATCCTAGCCAAACTCAGTACAGAGGGCAAAGACCAAGGACAGCGTGAAGATGTAATATTCTTAACATCTCCTATTGCAGATGTCCTTGGCATCCTGCCATCTACTATAGCTGACGTCCACACTGGGGACCTCTATTCAGTACAAGGCAGAAACCCTCTCCCCATCCTGCTAAAGAAGTTTTATAATGGAAACCTAATGAAGAAAAACAATCAGACACTTTCTGCAGTGGTAAAGCTACTCTGAGGGGTTTCCTGTTCTCATGACAGGGAGGGAGCAGTTCATCATTACTTCAGTTAAAAGGTGTCACTCCTCAACAGCCAAATGTTATAAATGAGAAGGAAGGAATTATTATTTTTTATACAAGATTCCACTCTAAAGAAAATATTTACAACCTGCATCCCTTCAAATGTCATTCAGTGAAAGTAGACTAAATAGCTTTTTATTTTCCTCAGACTACCTTCTAACCTGGTCCTTAATTATCCGCAAGTCACTGAAGTCACATGAGTCTGTGTACTGATCTTTCATTAACTTTTCTTAAGTTTGTCAGTGTTTAACAATTGATCCCCTAACAATTACACTAGCTTTCAGTGTAATTACCACTTTCAGCTTGCTCTTACAGATATTTAGTACACCACTTAAATCTCCTAGGTGCATGTTTTTTGGAGTCATTCAGAAGGTCATTACTTAAGATCACATTTAATCATCCAATTATTTGTTCCCAAAAAGAGAGTACTAGGGATCAAGAAGTACAGCATGTGAATGTAATCCCTGTTGAGTTTCTGTTTTTCTACAACTTCAGTATTTATTAGTAGTTTTTCTTTAAGCCAGAAACATACATAATAATTTTCACGAATAAAAAAGCCTCTCTGATGAGCTCCTAAGCATTTCCTCTTACTTTTCCTTTCAGAAAAATTCAGGAAAAACTGATGGAGAATACAACTTAGACATTTCCCAAGATGTCCTCTTGTTGTTGTTGTTTTCCCCCACAAAGGGCAAGAAATTGAACATTTTTGTCTAGGTGAGAAGTCACCTAGTCAGGATGGATCCCCTGAATTGGAGTTTTCAGTCTCTCCAATAATATCTGGATAAACCAGTTTTCTACTAAACCACATGCCACAAGAATATTTCTGCCTCATGCATCCTAGTTTTGGTAAGAAAAATGTTATTTGTGGCTCAGATACTGAGTAACAGTAGCTAAAGTAACATCCTGAAAGAAATAGAACCGGCATTTCCCCTGATCAGAATTTATTTACCATTTGGACAATAGTCATCTGTATGTAATGGAAACAGAAAAGCAGTGTACATGAGGAATGGAGAAGAGAAGAAAGGATCCTGAAGACAAGATAATCAAACGCTGATCATCTTCTGGAGAGGTAAATCCTAATAGTGATATCCTCCACCAGACTGCATTGATTCTGTGATACAGAAAAGGGGTGGCTTCCATGACAGACAAAAACGATGGCTTCTTTCAGGTCTGGTTCTCTTCAGCACTATTGTGCTGTTTTTTTCTGTAGTTTATGTTTAAGAAAAGTTAATAGAAACTCTTAGAAAGACAAAGACCTCATTCAGAGGTAGCTGAACTTTTGTTCGCTGTATGATGCCTCTGAGTATGACTTCCCAATCTTCTACAATTCCCAAGAATTACGTATTTCTCCCATTCTTACAATGAGTCTCAGGTGTGTATATTTTGCATCAGCAATGCCTGTTCATTCTGTTAAAAACTTTTCTCCTCTTTCCCATAGAAGTTCTATTTTAAGTCAATGTACAGCTACAAAAGTAACATCAGTTATGCAATAGGAACAAAGCAAAAGAGGAAGTGAGATCAAGTGCACACTCAACAAGTTTGCTGATGACACCAAGCTGTGTGGTGCCATTGACAGACTGGAGGGAAAGGATTCCATCCAGAGGGACCTTGACAGGCTGGAGAGGGGGGCCTATAAGAACTTCATGAACTTCATGGTGGCCTTCTATGACAGGGTGACAGCATCGGTGGACAAGGGACGAGCAACGGATATCATCTACCTGGACTTGTGCAAAGCTTTTGACACTGTCCTGCATGATATCCTTCTCCCTAAACTGGAGAGGCATGGGTTTGATGGACGGACCACCCGGTGGATAAGGAGTTGGCTGGATGGCCGCACTCAGAGAGTGGTGGTCAACGGCTCGATGTCCAAGTGGAGACCGGTCACGAGTGGCGTCCCTCAGGGGTCCATGTTGGGCCTGGCCCTGTTCAACATCTTTGTTGGCGACATGGACAGTGGGATAGAGTGCACCCTCAGCATGTTTGCCAATGACACCAAGCTGTGTGGTGCCGTCGACACGCTGGATGCCATCCAGAGGGACCTGGACAGGCTGGAGAGGTGGGCCCGTGCCAACCTCATGCAGTTCAACCAGGCCAAGTGCAAGGTCCTGCACTTGGGTCGTGGCAATCCCAGGCACAAATACAGGCTGGGCGGAGAATGGATCGAGACCAGCCCTGAGAAGAAGGACTTGGGAGTGCTGGTGGACAAGAAGCTCAACATGAGC
Source organism: Ardeotis arabs (assembly GCA_011801015.1). Lineage (NCBI taxonomy): Eukaryota > Metazoa > Chordata > Aves > Otidiformes > Otididae > Ardeotis > Ardeotis arabs. The sequence goes on along the minus strand of JAAGAY010147081.1, from coordinate 12,880 downwards.
CAGCAATGCGCCCTTGCGGCCCAGAAGGCCAACCGCATCCTGGGCTGCATCAAGAGGGGAGTGGCCAGCAGATCGAGGGAGGTGATTCTCCCCCTCTACTCTGCCCTGGTGAGACCCCACCTGGAGTACTGTGTCCAGTTCTGGAGCCCCCAACATAAGAAGGACACGGACCAGTTGGAGAAGGTCCAGAGGAGGGCCACGAAGATGATCAGAGGGCTGGAGCACCTTTCCTATGAGGTCAGGCTGAGAGAGTTGGGGCTGATCAGCCTGGAGAAGAGGAGGCTCCGGGGAGACCTGACAGCGGTCTTCCAGTACCTGAAGGGGGCCTACAAGAAAGACGGGGAGAGGCTGTTCAGTAGGGCCTGTTGTGACAGGACGAGGGGTAATGGTTTTAAAATAGAGGGAGGTAGATTTAGATTGGACATTAGGAAAAAAATTTTTCACAATGCGAGTTGTAGAACACTGGAATAGGTTGCCCAGAGAGGTGTTGGAAGCCCCATCCCTGGAAACATTCAAGGCCAGGTTGGATGAGACTCTGAGCAACCTGATCTAGTAGGGGATGTCCCTGCTTCTTGCAGGGGGGTTGGACTAGATGACCTTTGAAGGTCCCTTCCAACTCTAACCATTCTATGATTCTATGATTCAATAAGGCCAAGTGCAAGGTCCTGCACAGGGTTCTGGGCAATCCCAGGCACAAATAGAGGCTGGGTGGAGAATTAATTGAGAGCAGCTCAGTCCCAATACCGACCCCTGAGGAATGCCACTTGTCATCGGTCTCCACTTGGACAGTGAGCCATTGAGTGCAACTCACTGAGTGCAGCCATCCAGGCAATTCCTTATCCACTGGGTGGTCCATCCATCAAATCCATGTCTCTCCAGTTTAGAGACAAGGATGTTGTGCGGGACAGTGTCAAATACTTTGTACGAGTCTAGGGAGATGACATCAGTTGGTCATCCCTTCTCCACTGATGCTGTAACCCCATCATAGAAGGCTACCAGGTTGGTCAGGCATGACTTGTCCTTAGTGAAGCCATGTTGGCTGTCATCAATCACCTCCTTATTACCCATATACCTTAGTGTGATTTCCAGGAGAATCTGCTCCATGACCTTGCCAGGCACAGAGGTGACTGACTTGCTTGTAGTTTCCTGGGTCTTCCTTGTTTCCCTTTTTAAAAATGTGAGTTATGTTTCCCCTTTTCCAGTCGGTGGGAATCTTACCAGACTGCCACAACTTCTCAAATATAGTGGCATGATAGTAGCTTGGCAACTTCATCCACCAGTTCCCTCAGGACCCATGGATGCATCTCATCAGGTCCCATGGACTTGTGTACCTTCAGGTTCTTCTATGATACTATTATTGTCCTGGTAGAAATTCTTAACAACCCCTTAAGGTTATGAAATAGCTCATCTTGACCTATTCTTTTCACTCCAGCTCCTAGTTTTTTTCTCCTTGCTATCTATCCTTTAAATTAAAACTTCTTCTTTATATGGTAAGTATTTTGGTTATTGTGAAACAGACAAAATTAATTAATAATGAGAAGTTCAAATATGCTTCCATTCAAAGATTTGACCCGCATAAATTATTTCCTTTTTCTCCAAATAACCAAGTGCTATTTTCTGTAACCTTCTTGTCTTCTCATGCCTGAACCCCACCATAAAAGATCCATTTACATCTCAATACATGTACACCGATTCCATGTTTTACATACTTTTGAAGCTTATATCACATCTGATTACTTATTCCTAGAAGACTTTATAATGCATTTGTCTGAAAACCATTTGAGTGCCACAAGTAACTCATAAACTTAGATTCCCCTACTCATAGCTCCAAACTCGTGGGTATATGTCCAAGTATACACAGACTCGTATTAGGAAAACCAAAGCCTACCTGTAACTGGATCTGCCAAGGAAAGTCAAAGTCAACAAGAAGGATTTCTGCAAGTACATAAGTGGCAAAAGGAAAATTAAAGAAGATGAGGGCCTACTGCTGAATGGGGTGGGGGACCCGGTGACATAGAACATGGAAAAGTCTGAGATACTGAATGCTTTCTTTGCCCCAGTGTTTTCTAGCAAGACCAGCCTTCAGGAATCCCAGGCCTCAGAGACTAGAGGGAAAAACTGCAGCAAGGAAGATGTAACCCTGGTGGAAGAGGATCAGGTCAGATTACACTCAAGCAAACTGGACAAACAGGTCCTGAACAACCTGCTATAGATGACCCTGCTTGAACAGGAAAGTTGGACAAGATGACCTGCAGATGTCCTTTCCAATTTCAACCATTCTGTGATTCTGTGGCAGCAGATTAATACTTCAACTCAGAGATAAAAAGTGGTTGAAGAGCATATATTATTCTTTATGGTATTGGAAAGAATTCCAATCCAAAAACTCCACAAAAACCTGCTAGTAAGGTTTTCCTTCACCTATTTCCTTCCCTGTCCTTAGGCTTTTTTAATATTCAACATTTTCTGGGTAGTTAGGACCTTGTAGCTTTTTCAGTGAATATCAGAGAATCTTTCCTGAGAGCTCCTGCTCCCAGAAGTAGGGTGGGAGCCCTCTTTTTTAATAACGTCTATCCTTTTTTTTTTTGTCAAAAATTCATTACTCTCTCTTCCCACTTGGTTTTGTCAGGCAGAGTAAGTAATGAGAAAGTAATAAACAAACTAGTATTGTAGGTCTGTCAGAGATGCAAGTCGGTAATAAAGAAAATAAATTTCTCTCTCTTATGGAAATAGGTGTAAAGAGTCCTTACAGTGGAGATATTTACCACAGATTTGCTGTCAGAGAATGTAGAAGCATGCAAAGACACAGTCAATGAAGTAGTTTTAAAAACTGTCTTTGCAGTAGTCTTCAGGATGCATCTGAGTACAACATGACTGTATTATTCTTCCCAGTGAACTTGTGCTGAGGCTGTGGCCAACAATCTAAGCATAGATTTTCTGGATTTGTTTCATTTTCAAAAAAAAAAATGTGTTTAAAAAGAAAGGCTTATTATCCACTGATAGTTAAGGCATTGGGCATCTGACATCTCTTTCTCACATACTACCTAAACAAAGATATCAAATCTTACTGTCCTATAAAGACATTCTAGAAAAAGCATTTATTGGTAATATTTATATCCCATGATTTCATATACAAATGTCCTTCATTGCAACTGCAAATCTGCAAATGCAAATTGAGCTACCTATTTTTAACAAAGATATTCCCCAAATTCCCGTGTGTTAAATTAATCGATTTATATACTTGTTTTTATGGAATTCAAACAAGTTGATATTTGAAAATCTTAGAAAAATATTGTTTGATGAGTTTCATTATTGCATGTTTATTTGATCTGTGCCAACACCATTGTGTGAGAGAGCATGTCAGTACAGAAAAAACTTCTTGGGAAATAAACAAACAAAAAAGCTCTATGCATTTTCCAGAAGACGAGGAGGTTAAGTAAGTAATTATGAATTTTGAAGCCCAAAATCTCTATTTCCTTGATCCAAACATAGGGTTTATGTATCGCTTTAGAGTGATTAGAAAATTCAGTTCATACGTGAACTTGAAGATTAGCCCTGAATGATGTTACCAAGTGCTGCAAAAGGGGGACAAGTAAAAATCAAGACTCCCTGTATCCTCTCAGAGACCAATTCTCTCCAGCTTTTCCATTTAAGACTGTTTCAGAAGGATCCATAAATGAACAATTTCATTTTAGTTTTCTCTGCTCTCCGTAATTCAATATGAGCAGAGTAATACTTTTCAATATACTGGTATTTTTGATAGCAGTGTCGTAGCTGCAGTCATACACCACTTTGCCCTTTTATTTAGCTTTTCCAGCATTTCTTGTCATATTTTTTAAAGCTCTCCCCAGATTAGCTAGATGAACATGACTGAAGAACTAAGTATTTTTTGTTCATGCTGGCATGCAAACTAGAATAGTTGAGTTCATGTAGTTCTTGCAATTTTGCAGTTCAGATCATATTACATATGGTAGATAGAGAACAGATATATAGTATTCCTCCACCGATCTACTTTCCAACAATAAGTTATTATATTGGGAAGTTACCTTTCTATAGCTACATAAAACAATATGCTTAATATCTGTGATGAAACCACAGAAAATTGTTGAAATTCTTTTTATTTTTGTTTGAGTTAGCTCTGTTGAATTATAACATTCATTACACTTTCTATTTGTGCAATATGTATGTCTTGAGTGAAAGCACAGAAGAGTGAGAAAGAAAAGAATAAAGAAGGTGTGAGATCTGAATAGCCCAAAAAAAAATTTGCATCCTAAGTCTTAAAAATAAATCACGGATCTTCTTTCTTGTTTTGGCTTTTATTAGTAGTTTTGTATTTTGTTTTCTTTTTTTGGTTTGGTTTTTTTTTTTCTTATCCAGTTTATTATACAGGTATGGATTCTTTGGGAGTAATTCTAGATTTCCTAGCAATATATAGTGCTCTTTCTTTTTTCTGTCATCCCATATCTTAGCTACCCATGTATATACATTATAATGACAGCACATCTTCCTGATGCTAGTGAATGCCATTACCATTGAGAAACTATGTGAAGTATCATCTAGAGCCAGCAGACATAAATCCTCACTGAGCTCAGACTAGCTTTGATTCCTAGAAGTATTCCACTGACCTCCCTTTCACCAGCATCCTGTCAGATTTTTCCATTATATATACACTTTGAAGATGAAATACATTTCTTAGATTTGAATGTAGAAAGATCAAACTGTACAACCAGCATTGCACCCAGTCCACTTGCAAGTGAGACTGGAACTTAACATAAAACTGTGTGTCGTCCTCTTGAAGTCATGTAGAAATGTCCAGCAGAAGTAATGAGAGTAGACTGCATCAACAGATATTTCCCTAAGAACTGACTTTGAAAAGAAGAGAGGAATACGGCCCTTCCTCTTCACTTTCTATTTAAAAGCTTTCCTGATAGCAGTGGTAAAAAGGTGTCACAGAAGTGAACAAGACAGGACACAAGTTGCTGCTGCAGCTACTGCAAGTGTATCAGGACCACCAGCTTCAGATGAAGTGGCAGAATGAGATCCGGTGGACAGAGACACATGCTAGCAGTTGAATCCTCACAAAGGTTAGGTGGTTAATATTCTGGGGATTTCTAAATATTTTCTTCCTTTTACATCTGAGTTTGCCTGCAAAGCTCTGAACTTAGGAAGATTTAATGAGGTTTAAGGTTGAGATAAAGAAAACCCTTTTTTCCCACCAGCCTCTAAGCAAAATACAAACTAAGCAATTTGCAGCTTAAACCACATTCTAGTCTTTACCTATAGTTAAATCCTTTATTCAGAGATAAACTAGGATTTTTTAGAACAGATTTAAATTTTGATTAGTCTATAACTATAGTAACTATAGAATAATTTGTGTTCAGGAGGAAGACTTTAAATAACAGCCTGAGACAATTAGCTGAAGTGGGATATGAAAGAAAGCTCATATCGCTAAATTAATTATATTAGGATATTTGGAATGAAAATATCATACATACATATTCTTATTTAAAAACAGTTAGTAGGTATGTCTTTAACTGAGACTACAGCTGACACAAATAATCTGGCTCTGACAAAGAAATGATTAAAAAACTATTTCATATATGATCCTATTCTATTCTGATGCGTTTATAACAAGATCTACAATAGATCAGCACTAGAACTTGCTTAATGAACATGCATCTAATCCCTCACAAGTATTTCTCACCTCTTACATCGGAAACTTCTATTTCTCTGATTCATTTAAGTGAATATAGAAGAATAGATAAACCCAGACCTTAAAATGTGTAGCAGCAGAAAAAGTCTAAGATATATTTTTGAATTTTTTAGTGGTTTACAGTACTAAAGAAATGCCTGACATATAAATAACCAATACAGTTGATTGGCAGACAGAGCTCCCTGTAGTATGCCAGAAAAACATTTGCTATCACTGTGACCTAAGATTTTGCATTTAGATTTCTGATTTAGCAGAAAGAGGCATAACATTTTAATACTGCTTAAATCGCAATCCAAACAGACTGTACATACCAAAAGACTTACACGAATGTTATTTGGTTTGGCTTTCTTTGCTCCCCACTGAAGAAGGATTAAGTTGCAATCAAAAAATCCATTCCTATTAGCCTTGTTTAAGGAAGATGTACATGAAACTGGTAAAAAAAAAGTAAAAAAAAATTGACATCACAGGGATGGTGCTCAAAGATGCATGTGACATGCACATACAAAATGCCCTAAGTTTGCTCTGGAGGGTTATTTTTCAAGGCTATAAAATCTTCGTATTAGTCTTGAAATCCTACTTAAAAACAGCTTGAACTTGGTGCTTGCTTCTTACCATGAATGTTTGTAAGAATTTTTATACAACTGTAAAACTTTCAAGTCCTCCCTAAATCCCCATGTTTTGAAAAGATATTATCATTATTATTGTTTAGATTTTTAATACTAAACTATTTTTTTACCTATCATGTTGCCTATCAGAAGAAACCTGCTGGTATTATATAGCTTGCAATATTTTTTGCCCTTGTCTTCCAAAAGAAAGCACGACTTTTAATCTCTGCAGGAACACTGACATCTTGGCATAACAGTGACAGCTACTCAGTTTCACAGGCTCTTTGAGATGGAGCAGGGAGCAGCTCAGGGAAGGAAAGCCATCTCAGAAAGAGGTTAGCTTCAGTTTATGAATTTAATGTCCAATTAGTAGTAAAAATCACAGATTAACTAACTTCTCTCACCATAAAAATGACATGAGAAGTGTCAGCCTGTGAAACTCAGCAGTAATCAAACTTTTAAGTTTTTTCAGAGTTCTGTGTTGCAATCCTAAGTGGAATGGATACTAATAACTTTGGCATAATGTGTATTTCTGAAGAATGAAAGGAAGGGAAAAGACCAAATAATGATAATGGTTTAACTGCCCTGTGCCTCTTGTCCTAATCCTGTTACCTTTTGACCCTTAGCTGTGATTTACAGCTAAACTGAAGTTTACTTTTAGCTGACACAATCTTATTCTGCATATCCCTCTACTAAGCCTTATGTTTGCATACGGTTTCACTCATTCTCTCTCTATAATGTATAAAAGTCAAACTGGACTCTTTTGGCTCTTCACATCACATTGCTTAATTCAAAATGCATAATTTGATGCAAATAATCACAAGGAATTGTTTAAAAATCTGATTTGAAGTGTCTTCAACTAAAACTTGAACAAAATTGCATAAAATACATTAAAATTGTATTTAAACCAGACATACTTTTATTTTGCAGCTTTTTTTTTTCTGTGAGAACTTCTTATAGACTAGAAGTTTTCTAAATTATTCTTTTAAAAAAGTACATGCACATGTACAGAATAAACCTCCATTGCAGATTTCTGTACTTTGAAATAGTATTCTTTAATAAAATGTTCACATTGTTGCAGAAAATAAATATGTTTTTGTTGGGTTTTTTTTTTACACCCTTTTTATCAGTTTGGATAAGTTACTTACCATGCTACTGAACTGAGAACATATATCTATTCTGAGAAGTGCCAGATTGCCCATAAATTATAAAATCTCAGAAAAGCAAGTAATTTATTATGTAAGTATTCATTTTGTCATTTCATCCTTTACAGAAAGGACACGATAAACAATCCAGGTTAATGCAACAATCATACTACAAATCATGTACTATATGTCTTGATTATTGACATTATCATTACCACTAATTTTAGGCTCAGCTGATATTCAGGGTTTCTAGGGCAGATTGGTCTCCAAATGCCCTTCACTAACTGTACTCCTTCGTGCATTTTCTCCTCCCAACATGTACAGGGGTGCTTTAAGTTTGAATGTCTCCTTAGTAAACCAGTAGTATATGAGAAAAAGCCTGTGAAGGAATGACATAGTGGGACCAGTTACACATTCCTAACAATGTATTTCAGCACAAAATGTTGACATACTAGCAACCATTTTTTCAAGAACAGTTTGATTCTTTAAAGTAAGCATAATGCAAAATCAATTTCAAGAATTTCGGCCTGACAATATGTCTCAAAAATCTGAGCTTTGTAGCAGCATGCATGTCCGATGAAATACATTCATGTTCAGGGCATATAGAATGTAATTGTATGAAAGGCGTAAGCCATGCTATTAGTCCTTGTTCTTTGTTTGGTTCAATGTTACATGATCTGATCACAGTTTGCACAGGAAGATTGAAAATTTGTTTACTGCACATGCCACTGACGCTGACTGAAGAGAACAGACTGTGTCGATGGAGCTCTCCAGCTTATCACCATGACCCCTTTTCTGCAAGGAACATTGAATTCTTAACAGCCACAGTAAATACATATTCTTCAGCTACAGTAGCTGTTTCAGGATGTCATGTGAAAAAAAAATAATGAGTTGAAAGTTCTTCACTGTGAAACAAAAACACACTGAAGTAAACTAGACTTGTGAAAGAAATAGGTACTGTGGTTATAACTGTCCTGAACATAGTAGCAGAAATGCATGTATAGATGAAGCACCACCAACAGCTGTTATTAAGGTTGCATTCAGAATTGTATTGCAAACTGAAAATGTTTTCACTTACTCAGTGTTTTCTGAAGCATTCATTCATCAGCCTACTCTTTTTTTCAGGAAGAACACAGACAAAATCTACTACTGTGGAAGTGTCCTCCAGAAAATTTTTCTCAAAGAAGGAGTTTAAACAAAGTTCACTTCCCTCTTACAAAAAATGCTTATGCTCTAAACCTGAGCACAAAAACGACTAAGGTGACTGAAATTTCAAGGAAATTTTTAAGAAGCAATTTTCACTGTGGAGATTCATTTTTGACTTGGCCAAATTTAAGAGATTCAAATATATGTTTCATGCATTTTTATTGTGTGAATCTGCTAACATGAATAGAGAATATTTGCACTTCGAATTGGGGGAAAAAAAAAAAAAGAAAAAGAAAGCTTCCTAAGCTTCTCTCTCTGACTTCCTCAAAAGTGGAAAATTATTTTCTAACACCTCAATTCAGGACAGCAATGAAACATGTTTGGATGCTTTGCTGCACTGAAACCAAAGACACCAACAAATACAAATAAAATAGAAGTCCTTGAGAATATGTCCTTTTTCTTTATTGCTGACCAGAAATAGATTGCTCACCAGCTATATATGACAAGGTGAGTAACCACAAATGTATTTAGATTTGATTATTTACAAAGTCTATAAAGAACAGGACAACTGTTGACAGGATTGATCCCGTTCAAAACAAATTTCAACAGCAAAAAGCAATAAATCAAAGACAGACATAACATTGCATAATTCTTTAGAACTGGTACCATTTTATTTACAGCATGATTTCTGGACTATCTATATATCTTATATATATATATCTATCTCTAATAACTGTAAACCTACAAATCCGCTATATCTAAAATGTTAGATAAATGTCTTTCAGACACAATAATTATTTTTTAGCATAATTTGTAATTTTAAGACATTTTTTACATACTGCATTAAAATAGCCACTAAGATTTAGCATGTCTGCCTGCAGAAAATTTTAATGGATGCAAGGCCCGGCATTCTTATTCTGATAGAAAGAATGTATGCTCACTGACTTAGGTAAAATTACAACTAATTTTCATCGGCATCTGTCTTACTAAAATCTGTTGCTATTTATAAAAAAAGTATTGTTTGCCTGTGCCAGCTATGCTGTCAGGGCTATAAAGTGCATTTTTCGTCTGAGAAAGCATGCAATTTCTGGTATGCTAGGGTAATTAATTAAAATCATAAGTTTAATTCAATATATGCTTTAGTATTTTCAGTATGCACAAAGTTACAAACGTATGGAGATTTCTGCGAAAATATTTTTAAAAAATCCGTAAAATTTTGTTCTTCTAATTAATGTTAATTTACAAAACTGCTTTATTAATTTATGGTTATTGTAAGGCCAAATTGTTTAGAGACAAAAAATGTACATGCTTTGTTTTTTCATTCTTACATAATTTGATTTTGTGTTCTGGTTTTGTTTACTGAGGGGGGGCCTAAGGTGGTAGCTTCTGTAGGAAACTGCTAGAAGTTGCTGCCCTTTGTTCAGTGGACTCGGCTGGGCCTAGGGCGGACACGCTGCTGGCCAAGGCCGAGCCAATTGGTAGCAGAATGTCCGTGATAATGCCTCTGCGATAACGTATTTAAGAAGGGGAAAACAGGAAAAAAAGAAGATGTGAAGCAGCTGAGCAGGGGCAGAGAGGGGGAGGCATGAGCCTTGTGGGCCTTGCAGGCCTCACCCTCTGCTTCTCGCCGGGCGGCTGACTCGGCCTGCCTCGACCTAGCTTGGCTGCAAGAAGTGGAGAGGAGATGAGAATTGAAGTGAATAAGATGTAAAAAGGATCCTGAGAGGCATCTGCCAGCCTGTTGTGAGGAACGGCCGCAGACACCAAGGTCAGGGAAGAAGGAGGGGGAGGAGTAATGCGGCTCCTGGCCAAGATTCCCCTGCAGCCTGTGGTGATGACCACGGTGGAGCGGGTTGTCCCCCTGCAGCCCATGGAGGTCCACGGAGGGGCAGAGATTCACCTGCAGCCCATGGAGGACCCCACGCCGGAGCAGGTGGAGGCCTGAAGGAGGCTGTGGCCTGTGGAGGGCCCGCTGGGGCAGCTGTTCTGGAGGGACTGCACCCCGTGGAAGAGATGACCCATGCTGGAGCAGTTTCACAAAGGACTGTGGCCCGTGGGAGGGACCCCACGATGAAGCAGGGGAGGAATGCAAGGAGTTCTTCCCCCGATGACGAAGTAGCGGCGTAAAATAACACGTGATGAACTGACCACGACCCTGATTCCCTCTTCCCCCCTGTGCCGCTCGGGGGGGAAGGTAGTAGAGATACTGTTAAGCCCGGGAAGAGGGAGGGGTGGGGGCAGGTTGTCTTGTTCCCTGTCTCATTCTCCTGCTAGTTTTAGAAATAAATGAGTATTTTTCCCCAAGTCGAGTCTGTTTTGCCCGTAATGGTAACTTTAAGGATTTCTCCCTGTCCTTATCTCAAACCTTGAGCTGTTTTTCTTATATTATCTCCCCCTATTCTCTTTGGAGGGTGGGGGAAGCGAGAGAGAGAATGCGTAGTCTGGTCCCGATCAGGGCTGAACTACGACATTTTGTTTTGAATTTCTTGCAATATTGTTTTCAGCACCATACTACTATGAAAAACATATGACAATAAAGAAAAGCTATACTGAAAACAATTATTCTTAGAACATTGTTTGAATAAAAATAAATTACTTGTTAAATTTGGTACATTTTTATTGTTATTACTGTGAAAAAAAAAATTAACCTTTCTAAATATTGCAAGTTTAACTTTTGAAATTTTATTTTTTTACTGCTAAAGTGTGTAACTGAGAAATAGGGCACATTTTGAAGTACAAAAGCAAATAACCTGGAATGTCTACACAATAGCAGGTATTCATGATGTAAAAAATGTCACATGACACTTTAATAATAATGCCTTATGACAGAGCGCATGTACAATTAATGATAACACCCATCTCAAAGAGAAAATTGACTCTCTGCAAACTATGAACTGCATGACCACTTCCAGAAGACACTACCTTTCACCTAAAAGTAACTATATTAAATAATCTGAATATAAAAATATAACAAAGTATAATATCTTTCTAAGGAAAAGTAAAAATTATTAAACATTCAACCACCTGTACAAATACAAATATTTTTATCCTTCTGTATATATTCAATATTAGAATAGCACAAATTCAAAACAACTCTGTATTTGCAGATCCCAACATATTTATACATTCAGTAAAAGCATTGTCCTAGCATAGAAATGAATTTATATCTTGCAGTTACAATCTCTGTTATAAAAAGGGATAACTTGCAGTATGGAGTGAAAATTAATTTGCACCTGAACAGATGTAAGTGAAGAAAAATACACCCATCTGCCAGGTAAGAAATCACTTTAAAACAGAACTTTAAAACAGAATGAAAAGTGTTAGCTTTCTTAAAATTGAATTTACACCTTGCTTTTGTGGGGGAGTGCAGACAATGAGGTCACTCAGACTATATTTTAAGGGCCCCTACACAAATCTTCATCATCCTACCAGGAGTCTCGCCATACATGCAGTAATCAGAGTTTATTTACATGAACATCTCTCTAAATATGACATGTATACAGCTGCTATTTCCTTTCATTTATAGAGTGTTCCTTTGCTGCAAATTGTCCACAACATTGACAATTCTGCCATACTTTAAATATGTATTGGTACTGGTCATTCAAAAGAATCTTGTAAAAATGTAAAATTCCATGTCTTACCTTTTCAAAATTTTCTAGTCTGAAGATTATTCACAGCCATGAAATAACTATAACAAAGGCTTCAATCAAGTTACTAAATGCTCATCTCTAAAGCTGCATTTACAAGCTCAGAAGTGCTGTATCTCAAAGGCAAAACCAAGCATAATCCCTTTGTTACAGAAGTATTTAAGTAAGTTTTAGTGACCTCTGAGTTATTTCCATTAGCTTGAAAATTATGATGGAGCCAGCTAATTCTGACGCATCTCTTTTTCCCTCAAGACAATTAGAATTATTATCAAGGGTATCTCTATCTTAGTTACTGTCCAATCTAAATCAGTAGTCAGACCCAAAGATCTCTTCCTATGATTCTCTCATCACCTCAATATCAATATCTTTCCAGTGTACTGCTGATTTGATCTTTGTAAGTGTGGTTCTTTCACTCCACAACACAGGAATTGTCAACCACGATTGTCTCCAGGGAGTTCCCATTTCTGAGCAGTGCTACATCTCCTTTACAGGAGTGGCAGTTGTCCTGGTTCTGGCCAGGATAGAGTTAATATTTACCTGAGCTGGGTGGAGAACTGAAGCTGGTAGCCCCTATGGCTGGGATAGTTAACTAATTAGCTAACAGCTGGGGTTAATTTACCCAAATTA
>JAAGAY010147080.1:30703-47846 GCA_011801015.1 Ardeotis arabs | reverse complement strand
GTTTTCCTGAAAAAAAAAAAAAAAAAAAAAAAAAAAAGTAGTTCAAAAGGAACTACTTTTTTTTTTTTCTTTTTCCTAGAGATGGGTGGAAAAAGCTAAATGCCCTTTTTTTGTGTGTGTGCATTGTATTAAGTAGGAGTTTTCTTTCCTGACAAGCCCTATTAGATATGAAAGCAAAGACAGATGATAATTATTCAGATTATTCTAAAACTCTCTATATCAAGACAGACATATGCTCTATTTAAGCAAGTAAGAAATGAGCATCTGTGCTTATGGGGGTGGATTCTTGCCCCGGGAAGCTCAGGGGTGAACATGTCATTGTCATGCCCCTAACAAAACCAGCATACACCATTTCCAGTTGCTTTTTGAGCTACCCAAGAAAACATCCTCACTTCCTTTGTGCCAGAGAGAGAGAGGTGAGCTTATTTCGCCGTGCTGGGAAGCCGTGGTCCCCATGAAAGTGTATTAGCAGCAGAGCGGAGCGAGAGGAGTGGCACAAAAGGGATGGGACTGTTGCAGCCATGGTGGCAGTTCAGACAGAGGGAGGAGGATTTGTTTGTTTAGGCACAGTCTACAAATTTACCTCTGCCACTTTAGTTTAAAGAAAATAAACTGTGCTTCTGCCCACAACTACATAATTACATTGTACTCTAATATCTCTCGACTTCAAAATGACAGCTAAAGCAGATTAAAGCTGTTTACAGCCTATGGGAAGTAGTATGGTGGCTGCTGGCAATATTTCTTTCTCGCTCAGTAACCAAAGTCCAGTCATAAATCTATATTCTTCTTCAAGGAGGAAGTCTGTGATTAAAGGATTCCTCCTACAGCTGTGGCTTGGTGATAAGAGCTTTATGTTCAGACCCTCCTAAGCGACAAAAAGAAAAAAAAAAATCATTTTTCATTAAGTTAGCTACTCTAATTTGGGCGGCGGGGGGGGAGAAGCAGACAAGTAGTTTGGTCAATGACTTACTGTAGATTTGGTAGAGAGCATTGTATGCGGTATTTCTGAGCAGCAGCTGGGATTTGAGAGATAGACTACAGCCCTTGTAGCACCTCATCTGTGTCCCTGCACAGCGATAGTTTTCTCTGTAAGATGGATATTGTGAATTTAAAGAAGTTTCTTTTTTGAATACTTGCTAGCTGTCCTAGTCCTGTGCCAGAAACGCAGGCTCGCCCGCCTGAAAAACTGCAGGCAAGAACCCGTGAATCATCCTTCCAAAACTCACATCCACAGGGAAGGAAAAGAAATCCTCAATCTCAGGACTGCTGATGTCCTTTGTCTTCAGCTGAGGCCTTCGCCCAGGAGCTGTAGAGGCCAAAGGAAGGACTCCTACAGAAGCAAAAGGACTTTGAACAGAGATTTTAAATGCTCAGAGCCATAGAGTGCTGCCACACATTATTCTGTCAGGCAGAACTTAAAATGGACATTTTAGTGGTACCTTTACCCCTGGAAAAATAACAAAACTGAACTAAAAGCACCAAAACAAAGCCCAGTGACCCAGAACACAGCAATTGCAATGTGTATTTTGCAGAGTTTGAGTGTTTCTGATGACAGAGCACAGCTTGATTATAGCAGGGAGGCTAATTAAACCAAAACCATTGTGGGAATAATATGATGCCTGGTACAAGAAAGAAACAGGAGCAAACTGTAATCCTTCTGCAACTCAAGACTTGAGTTGTCTCACTGCGGCATACGCCCCCAGTTCTGCTCTTTAATTGAGCAGCGACAAAGGGTGCAGGCAGAGATCCAATGGCATGTTTTTATATTTTTAAAATTTTTAAATTAGAATATATTTATACTGGAATCTTTTGCTGGTACTAAGTTTACAATGTTCAATGTTTAATTTGCATAATAGTGCTGTGCAAAATGGGAAGAGGGTTAATCAAAGGGGTTTATCACTCTTTAATTATCTTCATTACGTGGGAACAAGATGTAAATTTTAATTTCACCTTGTTAGCTAACGTTTTTCAGCAAAAGTTTGGATTTGCAAATTATCTGTCATTTTTAATAGGAACAGATGTTAGTGATTTTTTGAAGAACCTAAATGCCTCAAGTATGGTAGACATTATTAGATTGATTGATATACAATTAAATATAACTTAGCAATTATTAATGTCATTCAGCAGCAGTGCTGATATTCAGAAAGGTAGCCTACAAGCAAGAACAGCGATGCAAGAAGAGAGAAGGTTGGTTTTTTCCTCCTAGATCTGCTTCTGAATAGATACTCCTTTTAAACTCACTACTGTAAAGAGTCTTTCCTCCTCCCCATCAAATTTTTAGTTGCAGCTATCACCTGGAAGGTTATTTTCTACAGGCATATAGTTATCTCGCCTTCTGAGAGGGCAAGCAGTAAGCTTACTCTTAGCCTGAAGACATTTACCAACAGTGTTTTATACGTTACATTTATCAACTGTTCCAATCGCAGGGAAGCCAACTGAAAAACATACCTGCTAATGGAAAAGAACTATTAAAGTATTGCTGTGCGCTCACCTTGCACTAAGCCAGCTGCATATAGCTCTACCATAAATCACAGTTAAATGATTACATTCCCCCAGAAGAACTGCCGAAAGAGGAAACTTCCACCAACGGGGAGACAGTGCTCGCAGAATGAGAAGTCCATTCATTTGCAGAAGAACGTTATTCAGGTGTGCGCCCTGCATTCATGTTAAACAATGGTAAAAGGCTTTTATGGCATGCTGGGCTCGGCTGACGTTTTTCTGGAGTGGGTATGAGGTCGCTATTTTCTGGTGCTCGCTGCCAGAGCTCCTGGAGCAAGGATGGGCCTGGGGATGCCAGGCTGGACAAGAATGGGTGGTGGTTGGGGTGGGTGCACTCAGCTGCCAAATGTGGGGGCAAAGGAGCCACTTTGTTGTGTAGCTGAGGGCTGGCACCTCTGGCATTAACTCTTTAAACCACCTCAGTAAATCTGAGAGAGCTTGCCCATCAGGAAGGATACTGCAGTGATCAGGTGCTCTCCATGAGATTTATTAGACTAATTTCCATCTCTGGTCCAAGCACTGACGTCTGGGAGATAAGGGATTGCAAAGGTATGTGTCCAAGTGGGAAAGGAATAGCTGGTTACTTCTCTTCCCCACGTTCTTCAGGAGGCAGACAGATGTCCTGCCCCTTCTGTCTGGCTGGGGAGCAACTAGAAAGGCTCAACTTTCTCTTTACTTATAGCGGATCTAATATTTGTGTGGCAAACAACCCACCCAGTACCTTGATCTGTAGCAGCTGCAAATAAAAGGAGAGTATCAATGTGTTAGCCATTGTTTTACACCTGTAACCTGCAGGTATGGTAACGCAGCTTGGACTGCACTACACAGGCAGGGATGAGAAGAAGGTCGAGGGATGGTGGGGAGCGTGTGCCCATTCCAGTGTGCCTGAGGCAGACCCTTGGGGATGTGCAGTGGCAAAGGGAATGTGAAATGCCAATGGATGGGGGGTGCTGCTGGGGTTTCGGTGAAATTTCACCTCTGTTGAGTAAAGCTGGAGGACTGCGTAGGAGGGGAGGTCACTGCACTTGCACTTTCTACTTGAAAAGGGCTTGCGTGAACCTGAAGTTGGAAGTAAAGCGGAGGACAGTTCCTGACATCAGACAATCTGGAGCCATTAGCAGATGAAATACTTTGCTAAATGAAACCACTGGTTTTTCTTCACTAAGGCATGTCTTCATAATCTGGAAAAAACATTTAGTATTTATGAATTGTAAATAAGTGCTTAACAGCTGTCTGCTTAATACTTTGATGGAATTGATCAGAATGCATGCTGGGCTTGATCCAGGCACTGGCAGATATTTTTCTCTGTTTTGTTATTCTTCAGCCAAATTCGGGAGGATAGTTGCCTGCTCCTCAGAAGTTTTTTGTTTGTTTGTTTGTTTTTTCTTTTTCTTTTTTTTTTTTTTTTTTTCAGAAAAACAAGCTGCTTGCTCCCCTGGTATGTAGCCCCAGGTAGAACTAAGGGCTTGCTGATACATCAGGATTTGCAGAAGCACAGAATCCGAGACAGGCTGTTGGAGGAAGTCAGTGGTCTCTGTTTCCCTCCTCCCCAAAATATCTGAGAAAGCAGAATGTCTGCATCTGGAGCATAGGGGAGGGGAATAAGTCAAAGGATTTCAATGTGAAATGAGAAAGTTTAGTGGAGTAGGTGAAGCTTTTGGGTTTGAGGAAACCATACACTCCTAGCAAGCCTTAAGGAAAAAATGCAATCTGTGCATCCAGGACACTGAATACCCAGAGCAAGTCCCACTGCACCTCAGACTTTCTTTTGCTATTGCTTAGCAACCCCAGCTTTAGCTTTCCTTAGCAAGCAATACAATTGAAATTTGCTGTGGCTTTTTTTGGGTGTGCTGTTGTCCCTGTCACACCCAAGGAATGACTGGGGCACTGACCTAGCAATGTCAAAAAAGGGGAAATAATGGAGTTGTTTAAAAGATTTTGAAGCCCAAACCCAAATGTAGGATGGATAGATGACATTTTGGTTTTTAAGTATGGACAGGTATGCATTATGCTTCAATAAAGCATTTAAAGATAGTCATGAATAATAAGTAATTTTATGCTGAATAACTGCAAAGCATAGAAATGCTTTCTCTTTGTCTTTAAAGTGTAAAAATTTCTTCCATTAAAGCCCATATATTCCTTCCATTCCTAAGATGCAGCTTCCACTGATGCCAGTTTATGGCCCTGAAACTTTAGCTGAAGATTAAGAAGGAAGACATCAGAGACACCTTTATGGGTTTTTGTCTTTTAACAATTTGAATCAAATACTTTCCCAAGAAAATGTGGTTTACATGTATTTTAAATTCCTTCTTTCACAGTAAAGTCTCTTTTTCTTGCATTTTGAAAATGTTGTGACATATAACACTAATTGAATATACAGCCTCAGAAACCAGGAGCACCTTTTCAATTGCACTGAATGAGCAAACTGGAGGCTCACTGCATAATTTCCAACAAAAAGAGGAAAGGAAAAACATTTTCTCATTTAAAAGCAAGATCAGTAATGCAAGAAAGCAGCAGTATCACTGTCTTCTATGCATTAAATGAACTCTTGTCATTGCAATTTCAAAAGTTTGTGAAAGAGAAATCTCAATCTGACAGGCTATTCCAGTTTGCCGTGAAGTTCTTGGTTTCCCCTAATTATAGACCTCCTTGATAGTTATTATTAGGAGCGTAACCACAACATGAAGACAGTCACATGAAAACACAAACCTTCATTAAACGATTATATATCCAAGTTCCTCCTCCTAAATACTTCTCACCGGTTTTTCATTCTGTGAGATGGCAGCAGTACTTTTTTTTTTTTTTTTTCCCTTAGCTGATCACAGATGACAATTTCTGTCCCCATCTGACATTACTCTTTCCATTAAGGATGTGCAGGAGCAGAACATACAGCTCAGCTACATCTCTAAGACTCTTCTGTCTCCTTGGGGTGGACAGAGAACTCCATCACAAGAATATTTTTAGGACTAAGTTAGGTTGCAGATGCTTCTCCTATGATGTTTCACATAAGAAGCTAAAGTCAGGTCACTGCTGTCTAGTAGGGTGGTCCCACTCCTGTCCTCCTGACTTGCACATCTGCTGCTTCCCTGCTCTGACCCACGTGCTGCCCCACGGCGGGGCTAACCCAGCCCCAGTATGCAAGAAGTGAGGGGGGAGCTTTTACCGGTTTGGCAAAGGGAATCTGGCTACTGATGGGTCAGAGAAACATCAGTGCTGGAGAACTGAAGAGGACTCTGGAGAGGGTGATGGGCCAGAGGAGCAGGGCCAGCAGGAAGCCGGCTGCAGCTCTGACACTTGTCTCTGTAACGCTGGCAAGCAAAATTCTGAATTGTGTGCTTCTTCAAAGAACATGAAAGAGAAATGATATCTCAGCAAGATAGTTATATTTTAAACAATGTTATCTAAATGAAAAATAACCTCCACTCTGCAATATCTTGGTGAAGAGCTTCAATTTTCAGTATGAGTCTGGCAATGAATGAGCTATTTAGAAACTTACTGACAGCATTTGCATAGACACGGTGGCTTGTGAGATTGCAGTTTGTCACTTGATGTGTACACAATGGTTTTTTTTACTTTTAGATCTGTGACAAAGTAAAATTATGAAGTGTTAAGTTTCCAAAGCTTTTTTTTTTTAATGCTGGGTTGTGTAAATCCATCTAATTACAGAAGGCACTCCTTAAATAATGAGAAAGCAAAAATCTAAAAGGAATTTTTGTAAGTCCCTTCTTCCAGTTCTATCACTTATTTAAGTCTAAACAGGCCAAACCCCTCCAATACACCAGTAACATTTTGCTGCATGAAATGTAATCATTATAAAGCCCCATTTCCCCACTTAAGCACAGAAGCACTTGATTCCCTACCACTGATTCCTCAGCTGCTAGAAAAGCAACAAAAACTTATCATCTTTTATTGTTTTATGCGCTACCTGAACACTATTTCTTTTCACCGTGTTGTGGTGAAGCAGCATCACCAACAGCAGTTCTTTAGCAGATGGACTGGAGAGCCTTTATCAGGGAAGCTTAAGAAATGAGAGAAGAAAATTAAAATAGCTATAAATCTCATCAGAATAGGTTTTGCTGGAAGAAGGCCACATTCTTCTTCTGCATTATCAGAGTCTAACATCTGAAAATGGGGTGATGGTCAGAAAGATGCTGTTTGCACCAGTGTGGACAGGCACAGGACCACTGGGACACACTTCACATTGACAGTTCTCATTTGAGTACTCTGCTTATAAAATGCTTTATGATCACAAAAGGAAAGGTGTTATACCAGTACAAATTATTATTACTACCTTTTGCTGGAGTCTATGGCTGTGTTAGTTCTAATTTTATAATCCTCATGAAAACAAGCTTCCCCCGTTAGTCGGTGAAATAATTACTGTCCTGAGGCGGGCATGGCAGGGCTTGTGCATTTGAGGCACCTGTCCTTTGCACAGATTGCTTCCCTTGACATGAAGTTGTGAAGGAGGCTGGATGACTTCTTCAACATCTATTAAAATTATTTGAAATGAAATGTAATATCTGGTGTTTAACAATATAAAATCATAGCCTAATTATCGATAATTTATTTTTATATTTATGATAGTGTATTAATAATGAAGAACTCATTTAGTATTAATATGGATGTTCTAAGTAGTTATTTCCTCTGTAATTTATTGTTCATTAATGTATCGTTATTAAGAAAGTATTTCCTTCTAATATTTTAGTGTTTCAATAAAGCTGAGGATAGGGGTAAAGCTGAGAAAAGAATTTACCTTTGCAAGTAGCTAAAGACAGAGTGAAGGTTATTTTCATATCTTAGGTCTTACTTATTCTGCAATTTGAAAGAGGATAACTGAAGAGCAAAATCTAATACTTCTCATACGTGCCTGACACACCTGGTAGAGACACAAAATGAGCAAACCTCATATTGACCCTGGAATGAATCAGTACTGTAGAGCTACATACAAAATAATACAGCAATTAAATCTGCATTACAGTTGCTGTACAATAGCTCCTAACGTCAAAGAAAGTTATTGAATTTAAAATTGTGTTTATTTCCTTAGAAGTTTAACGCAATATAATATCATATTTTGAGCAAGTGGTTTGGCTGATTTATCTCATGTTGATGTCCTCTTCCCTTCAGTGGCACCCACTTTATCATCTTTGCGAGAGACTGAAAGGAAGTCTCCATTTATTTTTCAGTTCTGTTGTGGCTATATGCAAGTTCCAGCAGACTGTAATAGTCCTATGTTTTGGAAGATTAACTGAAATACAGAAATCAGTATTACTTTTTCCTGTATTCAGCTTGTTGTTCTGATATTGTTGCGGTTTTTCAAGCCAAATCCCCTATTGTTAAGTCCCGAGTGAGTGACTGTGTAAGAGGAAGTTAAATCCTTCCACCTTTAATGGTATTATTTAAAACAGGTTTTAAACCTTTCCAACTATCTGTAGTGCTCTTTTCACCGAGGGAGTCAATCACTATGATTTTTCTATCGTGGAAACAATGCCATTGGCCAGAGCGTTTGAGTCTCTGAGGGTCAGTAAGAGCTGTGAACACACGGCTGCTGGAGAGATGGGTGTGTTCTACAGGAGCTGTGAAAGGGTTGAGGGTGGCTGGAGTACAAAGCAGCAACACTTCCAGCAGCTGTGGGGGCCAATGGTGACCACATGTGCTCCCCACTGCAAAGAAGGGTGCTGTTATAATAGTGTGTGATACAAACACATCATGAACATCCCTATGAGTCACCCATGCTTACCCTTTTAAATAGCACCAGGAGTAGCCAGAGTTTGTAAAGCTGAAGGGGACGCAGTTTATCTTGCCCACATCAGAGCCTGGTATAAGGGCTGCTCCCGATACTAGGATGGGTGTGTGTATAATCCAACATTAAGAATATTTTCCTTAAAACACCTGCTATAGTATTTATTATTTCCTGGGTACTTCTGTTACAGCAATGGATTCCATCATCTTCAGCTGCTGTCACAACAAAGGTGACAGCATTAGCTAAATATACTAGGCTGACACCATCTCTGTAGCACTGCTAGGTTATCTGGATGTGATAGCTAAGATGAAGTCTTAATAATCTGACTTGTGAGATTTGTGTCAAGATCTCCCCATGTATTTGTAAGTATGCTAGAGTTAGTATCTAGGAACACATAAAAATCTTACAATATAGTCCCAGTAGAGTTGCACGTCTCACTATAAATGACTTATCAAATAAGTACATATCATTTATATCTGTGTAGAGTTTAGTATGAATGGTTTGTTAGACACTTGCACTTTGTCAACAACCTCTACAAATGCGTTTGTGTTGAACATTTCATTATAAATGGCTTACAGAACATATCTATAACCTTGATAACTCCATTCACTTTGTTAGTAATGGCTCCTTGTACACTTAAAGCATAACAATATCCAAAATGTATATAAATATTTCATCACAAATCTATTGTTACTTATTTATAACATGCTCACCAAAAGCATTACAGAATATTTATTAAACATTTACAGATTATTCTTACTACAACTAGTGTGTGATATAAATGCATTATTCATCTCAGAGTAAATCGTTGTTGGGCATCCCTTAAAAATAAAGAGGTACCAAGAGGATTTTGGGTCTGTAGAATTTGAAGAGATTCATTTTAATCATGTGCAATTCATAGATGATTCTGCTTTGTGTTTATTTTTGTTGAATTAAATGAAAGAGGAAACAAGTAAGCAAAAAAACAACTCTCAGTAACCAAATCCACTCTTGTGAGACCCCATCTGGAGTACCGCATCCAGCTCTGGAGCCCCCAACATCAGAAGGATAGGGACCTGTTGGAGCAAGTCCAGAGGAGGCCACGAAGATGATGAGAGGGCTGGAGCACCTCTCC
Organism: Ardeotis arabs; assembly: GCA_011801015.1. NCBI lineage: Eukaryota > Metazoa > Chordata > Aves > Otidiformes > Otididae > Ardeotis > Ardeotis arabs. Next base: position 38,493 of record JAAGAY010147080.1, on the reverse strand, counting down.
TGTAAGGACAGGCTGAGAGAGCTGGGGCTGTTCAGCCTGGAGAGGAGAAGGTTCTGGGGGGACCTTATAGTGGCCTTCCAGTACCTAAAGGGGGCTGACAGGAAAGATGGGGAGAAAATCTTCAGTAGGGCCTGTTGTGATAGGATGAGGGGTAATGGTTTCAAAATAGAAGGAAGCAGATTCAGACTGGACATAAGGAAAAAATTCCTTACAATGAGGGTGGTGAGGCACTGGCCCAGGTTGCCCAGAGAGGTGGTGGATGCCCCATCCCTGGCAACGTTCCAGGCCAGGTTGGACAGGACTCTGGGCAACCTGATGTGGTTGGAGATGTCCCTGCTGCTTGCGAGGGGGTTGGACTGGATGGGCTTTACAGGTCCCTTCCAACCCAAACCATTCTGTGATTCTATGAAATGGTTGCCTTGAAACCCTTGCCCATTTAGCGTGCTCTGTCTAATCTCTGCCAGTGATTGCACACCAAACTATGAAACTGTAAACAATGCTGCTTTTCTCACAGCTATTCCCATGGGTTAGATGATATATTTTCTGGAACTAATAATTTGGAATGAAGGCTGTTCTCTGTAGCCATAGTTTTCATTTGATCTGAATTACTTTTCTGCTAGTTTCCAGTACTGCAACCTCATTCACTCACTGCAACAGTGGACAAAGCGCACAGACTCGTCTTGTGCACGTGAGCATGTGTGAGTGCATGTATCTGATGTCCACAGTCTGCAGATAGGAATTGGGACACTTTTAAAAGTTGACATATAGTAAAGAAATTGCTCCTGTCTTACAGAGAGGACAAGCTAGGATTCTGATCCAGAAGGCGTTTATGCAGTGGTCTGATGATATATATGAACAGTTCCTCTTCCCTGGTAAAGTTACTTGAATGTTCAAGTAAGAGCAAGAACTCATCTCAGTTTGGTGACAAGATGCTATCAATGTTTATGTCGTTATTCTCTGACATAGTTTCCTTTAGCACTTCACTATTCAATAACTGTAAATAGATGGAGTAATTTAAACTCTTACCTAGCATTCAGGAGAGCTGGATTCCCCCCAAACAAGCACATCATTTTATTGAAATTACTTTGGATACATGAAAGGCATGGAGTTTTAAACCTGTTAAATTACTCCCTTTTTTTTGTGTGCATCAATCTGTCTATGCTGGAGTAACACTTCCTCATTAAGCATGGCTTTGTATTACTGGTTATTTCCCCTCTTTTGTTCTAAATAAAAACCTATTTAATTAATTTTGCTTTAATATAAAGGGAGGATATAGTTGAGTGTTTTCACAAATGAGGGTGTGTAAGTAAGGAATCAGGATAATCTCTCAAACTCATTTTCTCCTGGCTTCATGATGTCTGCAGAACATTTGGTTTGTTGTTAATGTACTTGACTGCAATGCTGCTTATTTCTTTAGGGGAAGATGTTAAGAATATCTATGAAGTGCCAGAAGTATCTATTTTTATTTAGTACTTACAGCCTCAATTTCAAACTCATGTAAATACTTCACAGACTTGGCTTGTCTCACTGTTGTGCCCACAGAGCACTGAAACTTCACAGAAAGAAAGGGGGAAGATGGAGAGAAGAGCACAGGTCGTGTAGACCGAAGGAAATACGTAGTAGTCACCGTGAAGCCAGCCTCTTTGACCAATGTACCAGTGTATTACACATTTATTTTCTCAATAATGTTTACTTTGCAGGTATGGAGTTATTTTTGTATTCTGTCAGTGCAAGGACAGGTCCAGTGTAATTTCTGGAGGAAATCCACTTCTCCGCATCCTTCTTCACTTACAACTGGATTCAGGGGATCCTGAGGAGGGGGAGGAGATATGACTGGATTTTACAGCTCTTTTGTCACTGTACTTGTGTCTATTATTTTGAAGCTATTTTGGCTTGGAGGTGATATTTGTTTAGCAATTTTTCCCACATACTGTTCTCTTAAGCGTGTAAGAGGCAGCACTTTGTAAGAAACCTTTAATTTTTCTTTCAGTATTTCAAGTGTCTGTTTAAATGTTTGTATTTTGGATGTGAGAATCCAATATCAATGTAATGACACAGCCTGGCACAGTTTGTTGCGAAAATCTATTGGTGCAATGGCCTCTTATAACAGGTGGTGTTCCTTCAAAAATCAGTGAGCGCTGTTAGATATTTTTGGCATTTTCAGACGTTCATTAGTGTCATCCTCATTATTATAAAGAATGAGTTCCCAAGAGAAAAAGGCTCTGCCAAGGGAAGCCAACAAGTGACAGAAGTTCAGTAGTTGCTAGGCGAGTCACTTATTGAGGTGGCGCGCGGATAAATTAGCTTTCAAAGTCTTAAGCTGAACATGTAAAGAACACAGGTGTCATGTGGCATATTCTCCAGAGGTTAAATTTAGGTTCCACAGCTCATACTGCCAATTTTAAAAGGAGGGAAATGTCAGCTGTCACAGAGCTGAGGTTGAGGGTTTGTTGCTTGTGCAAATTCCACTGACATTGACATTAACTGACTGGGGAAGATAAACTATGGATCTGCTTCAGCTGTCCATGATTTCATCTGTATTGCTTGTTAGTTCTCCAGTTTGTTCCAGCACAATACCAATTTGCTCCAGTTGACTTGACAAGCTTATGGTTTGTGCCTCTTATTTGTCTGGAGGTAATTTATAATCCCAGCCACATCCCCTGTGTGATTGCATAAACAGACACGTATTATTTGTGCTGTTTGCCGACACTGGGAAGTTACATAATATTGGAGTAGTAAGTACATAAACATGGATTTTAGCAGTGTGAAATCTAGGAGTGAGTGTCTGTAATACCAACAAAAATGTTAAGCTTCAGAATAGTCACAGATATTTTACTTTTGAAGAGAAATCTTCTGAAAATCAACATAAAGATGAAATTGAAAAAAAAACCCACTTTTTTTTTTTCCACTTAAAACGTTGCTCTCTCTTTACATAAACAGAACATATTCTGCATTTTTATTAGATAGAAGATTCTTTGGAAAACAGGAACTCCTTTGTAGACACAAAGATGATTTCCTATAAAGATGACAAGTAAACCTCTTAATGCTGTTTCGAACTCACCCACTGCTTGACCCCTTCCTTTGCTGTTTTGGGCTTTTTCCAGCTCCCAGCTTAACCATGTCCCATTTACTTAATTAGGAACTGGACCAAGCCTTGCCACCCCCACCAATTGCTGTTTTAATTGAAAGCATCCCTAGAGCTACTCCCCATTAATGGCATTCATTTGTGTGGTATTCTCAGGAACAAATCATTCTAGTTGTTTAATTAAAGCGATATTAAAGTAAAAAACCCTCCAGGAGTATTTTGGGGCAGCTTGTGCTAAGCCCTGTGCAGGAGTTCAGCAGCGACACGGGGTGAAAGCCTTGCTGTCCCCTTTGTGGCAGTGTCACCAAGCCAGCCCGGGTGGGTCACTGCTGCCTGCCCTGCCAGAGGGACCGGCTCAAGGCCTCCGATGCTGGCACCAGCCAGTTCAGTTGCATTTATATGGAGATGGGTGTGTATTTTCTGTATTCTTCCATGCTTTTTAACTCTTTTGCTCTGGCTTCTGTCATGGTATCTTAAGAAACATGGCCTGTCTCAAGCACAAAGCCTCTGGGACGTCTGGCTGAGGCACTACGCTCCCACGTTCCCCAGATCCAGGCTGGTGTTTTGCCTGGCACACAATAAAGCATCGGTGCTGTTCAAGTACGTGAGGAGGGACCAAGTCACATTAAAATCCAACAATCTTGTACAACAACTATCTGGATATGGCTGCCTCTTCCCCTCAGTCTGAACCACACCAAAAGCAATTTTCCTGTGGCTTTTCATTCTCTTTGGTAATCAGAGACCCATGGCTGTCTGCAATGCAGCAAGGGAGTGAAACCTATTGCAGTATTCACAGAGGTCACCTTTTTGATAAAAACAGAAAACAGCTAATTAAATTAATGTAATAATTGTACCTAGCCAATTACCTATTTCCTACCTGAACTGTGGTCTTAATGAGTTCAGCTAATGAACTGTAATGTAATTAATAGCTGGGGAGGGAGGGGGAGGAATAAAAGAAACAGTAGGTTTCATAGATGCCAGCCCCTAATATATTTTATTATGGTAGAGGGAAAAAAAAAAGAAGTTAAAGATTGTTGAAAGGAAAATGTTTAGTGAAGAAGGGAGATTCCAGGCTTGAGTCCTGCTGAGGCCCTGCCTGGAATTCTCCTCCTGAAAAACATGCCTGTCATTAGAGAAATACTTTAAAAATCCTCATCCATGTTTTTTCCGAGACTATCCTTATAAAATCTGTGAAGGAGAATGAGAATTTAAATGAACCTGCAGATCTAAGGTGTCCTTGAGTAGTACATTGTCATCAGGTGTATCCTGCAAGCCTGATCCAAGGACCTGATGTATTACAGAGGCTGTTTGTTTTGGGTCTCATTTTGCCTTTGGGTTTGGGGCATATTTGGACATATCCTGGCCAACAAAACCTGTCTCCCTATGGGCAGTGGTGAAGTGTCCATTGGTTCCCGCCAGGTGAAGAGCAGGTGAGGTGGCTCCGGGCAGACACGGAGCTGTACCGAGGCTCTGGTTTTTATAACCAGTGGGAGAGAATCACACAGGTTACTGAACCTGGTGATGGAGCTTTTGTGTGGAGACTGCTCTAGTGAAGTACTAAAAGGCATAGGGAGAAAGTAAAGTAAAACTGAGAAACCTGCTGGGAAAATTCAGGATTGTTTTCTCTGAATTAAGTTATGCTTAGCTATTAGAGAGATGGAGCAGTAGATCTATTACCTGTACCACTTCAGAGCTGCTGGAAAGCAATTCACATTTCTACTTCAGGATCTTAAAATCTAGCACTAGTTTTAATTATTAATAGGCTTCATGCTAGTATTATTTGCTTGCACATATACATTAATCATTACATGGGGTTGCTAATTTTTCATTTCATTCAAAAATAAATAAATAAACGGTGACAAGATGCTCAGAGTCCTCGAGAGAATACGTTCCCCTCTGATGGGCAAGTAACATCTGTGGGCATTTTGCTGGTTTAACAGCGTGTCTGTCAGAAACTTGGTGATTCAGAAAATTTACTAGCACTCACCTAATGATTAATTAGCCTTCTCTGTAACGAACGAGGTCTCTTCATTATGCATATTGTCACCAAGAGTTTCATCTGTTTGCTGTAACACGTATGCTAGAGACTTAATAGAAGGAATTCCAGTAGTCAAGAAATTAAAATTCAGCTCTAAATATTTAAGACAGTCTCCAGGGATTTTGATCAATATAGATCTCTATGGCATTATAGAAAAATTGTTTTGTATGAATTAAAATACTATAGGATACTAACTTTAACTAAAATTAATTGGCTGGAAATATATTATAGTAGATCAAAGACAGAGGTAGAAATTATTTTAATATAAAGCATATTTTATCTATCTATAACATGTAATATCGGAAAATGTTTTTTAAAGACAATTTTATTTGTAACGTATGTTAAGAGCTTTGCTTGGCAAAGCCTACCTACAGCCTTCTGTTTCATAAAGTCTTCAGTTGTGGAGCATGGGGTCTTTAATGTGTTGAAGGAAAAGGTCAAACTAGCACTTTAGGGCTTAAATCAACGTAATTTATCATCTGCCTTAAAGATTACTTAAAGATTTGTTCTTGTGAGTGAATATATCCAAATCTGGTATGCTTGTTAGGAAAATATACTTGGTTAACCATCACCTCAATTTGAAATCTGTAACTTTTAGCTGATGACTTGCATCACATGTGTCTCATCAGCTCAGTTAAGATTGATTGTTCACATCTGTTGAGATGTCCACAGCACAACTTCTCCACTTCAGGTGGGTGGGAAGCAGATATAATTCTTGGCTGTAAACTGGCAAGAGAATTGCCAACTAACTTTAACTGATGGTAGCAGCTCAGTTCCCTCAGGTCATAGCAAGCAATGAGTACAGGAATCATAGCTGCTTCTCACTCTTCCATCCCACATGAGATGGTCTGCTGCCATCTCCTCTGAGAAACAGCAGGTAGTTGTCAGTAGTTCTTTTTTTCTCTTTGAAATAATCTGTGCTCTGATAGACCATTATTTGTCATCTTAACTTCTCTCTTTCCTCTCACCCTAGAGGGAGTGGAAGTGAGTATCTCCCATTTACAAGCAACAACAGCTGCGGGAAGAAGAAAGATACATCCAAGGTATGTCTCGGCTTTGGGGGGGATTTTTTTGTTGTTGTTTTTAGTTGATGGAGGGAATAATTTCCTTTGCTTGGTTACTGGAAAGCTGAAAGGCTTTTTATATACCTTGTTTCTGTGTATACAGTTGATTCCCCAGCCAGGTTCATTGCTGCTGACCATGTTCTGATTGCTTGTTGTAGTTGTCTCCCATTCTATCATTCCCTTTTATGCTTGTTACCGTTGCATCAACCAAGTAAGATAAGGACGTGTTTCTGTCCCTGTGTCTGTAGCTAGGAACCAGAGGCACAGAACGCTGAATGACCAGCCTGGGTGTCACTGTAAGGTAACAGTGAACCCAGTGCTGAGGTGTGATTTGAATCAAAAGACAAAACTTAATCTACAGGGTCTTTCTGTTTTTCCCCATAAATACCTCAATTTTCTCTGGATAGTAGAAAAAGAAACATATAGCCTTTGTAAGAGCTTCCCTACAGCCTGCTAAACCTGGCCATGAAATGAGCTTCTCCTTGGATGGAGACTAAAGAGGAGATGCAGGCATCCTCTTGACTTTATTCCTACTGGTGGCACTGTCATTCCTTCTTTATCCAGATGCAGAGCAGGGAGCTGTGCTGGAGGTTTGAGCGTAGAAGAGGACCTAGACTTGTAGGGCAAGCTGAAGCAGTTAAAGAATAGAAGCATGCAAGTTGTGTTTTACTTTTCCAATTTAATCTGCTTGGTTTACTATTTTTTTCAAAGATTAAGGCAAAATAATTTTATGCTGTAAAATATGTATGTTCAAGAATTTTTGTGGCAAATAAATTTCAGTCTTGGAATGGGTTTGTTTGCAGGAGGTATCTGTGGTGCTGTGTTGTTGGGTAGGTTTTTTTTGTATATCCAATAAGGAACCTGAAAAATACCATGTGACTTGTATGTCTAATTAAAACTATTCAGCACAGCTTGAATTTACAATTTTGATTTCTTGCAGTAATCTGCTTGTGAACAATCTAGAGGCAAGGAGTTATTCATAGAAACTGTTGAGTAAATAATTTCAAGATAATGAAAACATTCAAAAAAGTCAAGATAGTTAATTAGTGAGCAGAAGAAATTAAATTAATTGAATGAATAATTCATAATGAATTATTCTTCCAACTCCATTTTACATAGCGTGGAAGCTCTGAAGAAGAGCCAGTGTTTGAATTAACTCCAAACGGAAAACCACATCTCTATTTCTGCTGTGTTGAGGTTATTTATTGATGTGTAAAAACAAGTTGGGTGAGCCAGTCTATTTAATCATCGTACTCTTTTTGCTCTGTAACATGAGTCATGCTGGATTTGAGACCATAGATGCTTTGCAAATATGCATTAGGGAGTATGTGTTACAAGGCTCTTTGTTTTTAAAAATATATTTAAATAGTGTGAGAGAAGCATGATCAGAGCTGAAAATACTCTGTAAAAGCTATAAATTAGGTGTATGCCACAGGAGTAATACTTGCAGTTGACATATATCACAGCCTTGGCAAAATACTTTGGGTTAATTTTCTCTTGCTACTGAGTAGAAGTAGATAGTTTGTTGAAGCCGTATTTGTCTTTTTGTCTTACTGGAGCTGGAGAGGGGTTGTGGCTGGTTTTTTTCTTTCTTTCTTCCTCT
>JAAGAY010147080.1:0-11879 GCA_011801015.1 Ardeotis arabs | reverse complement strand
TTTTTTTTTTTTTTTTTTTTAAATCAGATTGTTTGACTCACTGGTCAAATGGTCCATTTTACATGATGCAAGTTGATGTCATCTAGGGAAGGAATGCCATCTTGGCTCATTTGGTACTTCTGCTGTATCAGGGATAATCTGGATGGAGAATGAATGTTGTCTTACTGTTATCCTTCAGCAACGAGAAATCTAAGTCCTGTTTCGTAAACAATAAGGACTGTCCTGAGTCTTTGCCCTTTTATTGAAACATTTGTTTAGCAGTACGTCTGTCTTTCTGCCTCTGCTGGAATATCTTATTTCTTTTCTCTCTCTCTCTCTCCTTCCCCCCCCACCCCCCTCCTTAATTTGTTCTTTCTTTTTGAGAGTGGCACTGTAGGCTTTCAGGATCTCATGGTAGCTAAAATATATACTGCACAGTTTTTTAAGTTTTCTAGCATGACTGAAAAGGAGACATGTATTTTATAATTTAGTTTTTCTTGTGTAGCCAGCTGATTTTTCTGAACTTAGCTCTGTTGCAGAGAAATAACTGTGTCATTTCTTTGTCTCAGAAAATGAAGGAGGAAAATCAAGGACCTCCCAGAAATTAAGAACTGAAAACACACTCCTTTGGCACATGTCCAGGGAGAGAACAGAAACTCTTTGCTGTATCCCTGTCTGCACACACAGCTAAAACGATTGCCGATTCTTCTTCTCTAGTCCACAGCCTGCAATGGTGAAGTGTCTCATTTTAGAAAGAAGGCATGCTACTGCCATAGCATTTCCAAAAGGAGGGTGGAAGCAGAAAGGTCTATGCTCACTTGCAAAGTTGAATGTCTTGTAACGTGCAGTAGGAACAGGCTAACTGGGGCTTGCTTTCATCCAAGACTGTGCTGGAGGTAGTTCAGTTGAAATAGCTCCTGAAAATATAGACATCTCCCAAACTGCTTGTTTAAAATCTGCCTGCAGTAAAACTTACTCCCTGCAGCTCCCATCATCTCTTCTATCTGGAGCTGCGTTACGTCCTCCTTGCCTCCAAGTATCTCACTGGGCATCGCTGTCGATGCATCATCAAGAACTGAACACTGTCTTGTGTATGAGCTCTGGGGAGCCTGAAACCTCACAAACATGCTGTTTACAGCCTTCTCATAGATTTAAAGCTTCTTTTGTGACGCTAGGAGCTAAAATCTTCCTCAATTTTAATGAACGATGAGATTCTGTAGGATGCAGTTGATACTCATACGTCAGTATGTTCTCTTATAGAGAGAGGATGGGGGGGGGGGGAGAATCAAATAGCGAAATGACCACTAATAATGTTCCCTTGCCTTGCCTTGCCCTAGCATCTTGTAGCCTAGAAGCTGAACAGTTGAAAAATTCAGCAGACAGGCTTTTCTACCAAATAACTGCATTGAAACCCTTGCCAAGAACTCCTCTAAGTGTGGAGAGGAAAGGGTAGAATTGTACATGCAGCACAGGAAAATGGGCTTTCTGTAACAGTTAATTCTGGAAGGTTTCAGCCTTAATGTAAGACTGCCATAGAGTGGTGAATTTGTTTATTCTTCACATTAAATTCTACTGCAAGTTATGCAAGGGTGGTCAAAAATTTTCCAACAGCAAGTTTTTCCATCACAAAATAGTAATTCATTGAATTACAATATGTGTTGGGACAGGGTTGAATGGTTAAGACATGGCTTTCTGTACTCCTCTCTTCTCAGAGGAAGTAGCCCTTGAGATCCTGATGTCAGGTTGCTGTTACAGCAGGCTCTGAGCTCAGCAAGCATTTCCAATCTTCATTCTCCCACTCCCTCTTCCCCGTCCACTGAAATTGTGCTCCCTGTTCACAATATTGCTGAGCTGTCTGTAATGATAAATGATGTGCCTTTCTTTAAATTTCCTTTCTGCTCAGTACTAGATATTGGCCGGCTTGGATGTGTGTTCTGGGTGGATAAATTACTTTGGCAAGTCATAGAGAATTTATGCACATGGCAACAGATGTAGCCTGTGTGGTAGAACCTTTCTTTGTTGTTCTAATTATGTAACTTGATTTTACCTGAGGCAATTATATTTTCATAAACAAAGATTTGGTCGCTGGTTTGTGTTTTGGGATTTATTTTGTTTCAGGTTTGGGGTTTTTTTTGTTTTGTTTTGGTGGGTTTTTTGTTAGGTTTTTTTTTGTGTGTGTGTGTGAAAGATGAACTCTGGTGCTGAAAGAAATTTTGGTCTCAAACCTTGTTATAGGCCGAAGCAGAACTGTGCCATTACTCAGGCACGTCACCCTTTACTAAGCATGGATCTCTTCACATACATAACTTGTCTTGTCAAGTGGAACTTTAGAGGTTCAGAGAACAAAGGCTGGGGTTTGTTTCTTAATGAGGATTACTGTTGTTTGGTAAAGGTAACTGCACACAACATTTGGGAGGAATATAAAATGGGTGGAATCAGGCCGCACTACATCGCAAAATGTTTTTGTTCTTAATTTAGAAAGCAGAGTACCTTTGATAGTCAGAGAAGAATTCTTCCTATTTCATACTGTCTTTGTGTTTTTCTTTGTTTCAAAGGAGCTGTGAAAATGAAGCTTCATACAAAAATCCAAAATCATTTCAGGCTTTTGTGCCTCTTTCCCCTGTAAATCTAAATGATTCCTGGCAAACAGTGCTGGGCTTATAGGAACAAATACAGAGGGAAAAATCCCTAAAGGTTGCTTTTATATTCGTATCTGTTCAGTCTGTCTTCAGCGTGTTCTGAAAACTATTTCCATAGACAGATTTTGCTACACGGACTTACATTTCCAGGCACAAGTTTTACCAAACTTTAAGGTAGTACACGAGATTTTTAGTGGCCAAAAAATGCACACAGTTTTTGTGGTTTGTCTGAGCAACAGTAAGAATTAAGTGTTGAAACCACCGAAATTCCTCTTCTCAGTCTTTTCTTGGCATCTGTATTTTATGCATCTTTTAAACTTCCTTGCAAGGTAACAGAACCCCTGGTCCACAGAGAGCACTGGAAGAAAGCTCTGCTCCTGCTCAGAGATATGGTAAAGAACCAGCTGCCATCTGGCCCCCAGAGATAGCCCTGAGTTACACGATGGGATTCTTTCTCTTTTCATCTGGATGTATTTTCTTGAAGAGGGGATTTCATGGGGTAAAAAAGATCAGCAGCAGCAGCTGCCTGTTCCGGGAAGGCCCCCAGAGGTGTCTGAGGCGCCCCGAGGCCCAGCACCTTTGGGCCGCCTGTGAGGAGGCCCGGCCCGGCCCGGCCCGGCCGGTCTCGTGAGAGAGGCGGGAAGCCGGCGGCCCGCGCGGCCGCTCCAGCCGGCGGGAAGCGCGAGGCCGGCGCGAGCAGCGGCAACAGCCCTTGCTAGCAGCAGCGCGAGGCTCCCCTCCTGACTGAGGAGCTCCCGCGCGCCCGCCGCCCCCTGCCTGCGCGTGTGAGGGAGCGCGCGGCCGGTGTCGCGAGAGTTGGGCGGGCGCGAGCCGGGCGGTTTAAAAGGCGGGAAGCCCCCGCGAGCGGCTGCTGCTGCGACCGCATCCGGGTACTCGGGGCGGAGCAAAGGCTGCCAGGTACACGGGGTCTCTGAGGAGGAGTCTGGGTCCCGGGCACCTTTGGGCTGTGTGTGTGCGGAGGAACCCCTCGCAAGGAGCGGCGTGGAGAAGACAAGGAGCAACGGGTACAAGCTGCACTGGGATAGGTTTCACCTTGGTATAAGAAATAAATTTTTTATAGTGAGAGCAATCATTCACTGGAACCACCTCCCCGGGGTGTGGTAGAGTGCCTGTCACTGGCAGTTTTCATAGTGTGACTGGACAGGCTGCTGGGAATGGCTCCCTGCCCCAGGAAAGGCTCGACCGGGTGCTCTTTCCAGGTCCCATCCCACCCGGACTGTTCTACAGTACCCTCTGCTGGGGCTTCCTGAGGGATCAGGTAGCTGGGGGAACAACTGAACTGTGACTCTTGGCTTCAGCTGAACTGTTGTCACTTTCTCTTCCTTTGTTTGTGGTTTGTTTATAGCGTGTTTTGGTGCAACTGACTCCAAGAATCCTTTTGCATAAAGCTTCTGCTCTTTTAGTTAAGATTCTGTAGTACTTGATACCTGAGCTAGTCACATTAACAAATAATTGAAATAATTCTTAAAGAATCATAAAACATCTGTTTTATTAAAGCTTTTGATTGTTTAGGACTTCCAAAATCCATTGCATTTTCTTTTAAAATCTGAGAGAGTACAGGAAACGTGTCTGACACTGAGGTTGTGAAAATGGAGAAGGGAATAAAGACTGGGGCTATTTTTTCCATCCATCGTGTACATTTTGGACGCTCTTGCTGGGCTAAAATAGATTATAGCTAAAGGTTGCTGGAAGAAAATTATCTTTCTCAAAGGGGATTCTAGAGATGGATATGAGCTCAAGGTGGGAAGTCAAGTCCATGGGTCAGGGTCCGGATCAGCAGGGTCCATAGCCGGGCACAGGCATGGCTCCAGCGCAGCTCGGGCAGCGATCAGGGGCCGATGGCTTGAGTCAAATGCGGCTCTGCAGCACGTGGGGCCAGGCTCCTGCTTCTCACAGCACTCTGAGGGACTGTCTCAGCACTGGCCTTGAGCACGGTCCCAGGGAGGACTTGCACCCGGGGCTCTGACACAAGCTCACTGGGAAAAGACAATGCCCTTTGTGTCCCTCTACTAGTATTGGATGGCCTCGTACCCTTGCTGTCCAAGCCCTTGAAGAAATGCTCTGCAAAATAGAAAGCTAGTTGAACACCTCCCTACATGTACCAAAACCAGCAAAAATTTAGTCCATGCATTGCAAACGATAGCAGTTTTCTGGCTTTTTTTATTTTTCATTTCCCCAGTAGATATTCTATTCAAATAGAAGGTATTATGCAAACAACATATTTCTGTTTGAGTAATGTTTCTGTTATAGCAGGATAGCACGTGCCTGTAGCTCCCCCTCTGCTGAAATCTACAAGAATTGCGGCAACATAGTTTTTGATTCAAACAGTAAATCCCGGCTACTCTAAATCCTTCTCTGCAGCTCCCCTCTCCCCTGAATATCAGTACTGTAAATAACTGGCTGGTCTAAAAAAGAGTAGGTGGTGCATAATATTAAAAACAGTAGCTTGTTGAGCAAAGCTATTTAAAAAGATTCTGAGTACCACATAATAAAGGTACTATCAGCAAATACCAGGCTAGCATCTCAGCTAGCTTTACTGGGCTGTGAGTTATTGCTGTGGTCAATAGATCTCTTTTCTGTAGCATTCTGCTTATGTAGGTGATAAATCTTACAGTCTTATGGGAATAGGGTCAGGCTTCTGCTACTCTGGCCCATTATTTTTCTCCTACATCATTTAGAAAACTGCTGGACTGAACCATTCTTGGTGCAGCGACTTTTTGTTCGGCTACATAGTAAATTTTATTGTGCATATTAAATTTTAGCTCAGACCACATTTTAAAGTCCATCTTGATAAAAGGTGAAACTGAAATAAAATTTTAAGCAAAAGAGCAAATAAACATGAGAAGTAAAAAACATATTATTTTTAATGAAATGTTTTGATGCAAAATATAAAAAGATAAAACAAGTTTTTGTTTTTAATCATAAGGAGTTTTTCTGAAGATTTTTTACATCTAAGAATGAATAATCTAGTAGTGCTGGCAGTCATTCAGAGAAATTTTCAGTGATTCTGTAAACTCTGGGAATATTTTAAGCAATGGGTGGTTTGAAACTCTTGCTGTTAAAAGAGAAGAAACAAAAGTTGTTAGGTAATGACGGACAAAGCATTTGACTATTTCACGATTTTGGTGCCACCTCAGTACAGCCACCTGCCAGGAATCACAGCTTTCACTCCACTCCTGTGTATACTGACTGTGTTCCCTTATTTTCCTGGAGACATAGAGATGTGCTACTGCCCTGTAGGAGCAGGTAATGGGAAGAGGACTGTGACTTGCTTTTAGCCCTTGCTGTAGGCTTTCTGTGAGCCAAAAAGACCCTTCCATTTTGTTGTCTACATTCAGGCAAAGGTCTTTGACCATATCTTTTTTCATTAGTTCTCAGTGCCAGTTTAGCTTCTCACTTAGAGACAGCTGAGAAGCAGCTATTCACTTGTGGGAGAGCTTGTCAGCTACTCTTTCCATAAAGGAAAGGTAAATAGCTGCTGTGCCACTGGATGAACCATTTGTTAGTTTCAGTGACGAAAGGAAGATCATGAACTTGGATTTTTTTTAATTTATTTTTTAATTTTAGGCATGCTGACTGAAAGTATATAGGTTATTGGATATTTAGCTCTTATCTGTAAAACTTTCCTTGATCTGTTATGTCTAAAGCCCTGCACATGGTCTATATGGAACCTTATTATGTGCAAGGATTTTTTTTATGTGATTGCTGCTACTTAATGTGGTTTGTTTTTGTTTTTGTTTTTTTTTTCTACCATTGGAATGGAAAGATACCAAAAGATACACTCTTATACTTTCATAGCGTTAGGCTAGAAAATGTGTGGCAGTCTCTTGCGTTTTGGACTTTGGCTGACCATACTAAAAAAGAATTGTTCCCCAACTGTTGTAGTGCACCGACTGCGTAATAGCTAGCTTCTGTGTGCTAATCTGAAATAAAATTCTTAGCTGTGAAAATAGTTACCCAACCAGAAAATAGAGAAGTACATTAAGCTACTCTATCCTGTTTTTCATTTATTTTTAAATTGAATAAGCAATATGCAAAGAACAAAATTTTCTCAATACACAAAAATGATCTTCTACCTTAGAGTCTAATATAAGAAGAGACCAAACAACAACATGGCTTACTGTAGCATCATTAAAAGGTAGCGTAGTTCTCATAATAGTATAGGGGAATGGGTCTGAGTAATGAAGTGGCCTCCACCAGCTATGGAAGTGCACCACAGCATAAATATTTCTTCAATCTTTATCAAAGTGGTGATCTCTACAAGCAGAAGCCATGCTTTGTTTATAAGAGCTATGCAGATAGGTTAAACTTGTTCTCTTGTAGGAATCATTAAGCATTTGCCATACACAGTTGTAACCACAGGTGTAAGAAATGAAAATACCGTGAGTTGTATTGTGGCTACCCAAAGCTGATTCATCCACTGGCACTTTTAGCCATATGTCAGAAGATGTTTAGCTTTATAGTAGTAATGTTTACTTTGTAGTCCTAACTGAATTCCCGTTTCAGAAACATCTAGTTTCTCCTGGGAGCTTTAACATTAAGATGGCTATAAGATTTATTTCACAAACTATTGGATATTTTGCCTTGTGTCTTTGAATAAACCTTCTTTCTGATACATTTTTCTCTGTATTTGGTTCTACGCACAAATCCAAACCCTTCTCAGTTTTCCCCCCTTTAGCTCAGTTGTCTCCTGAAGTGTTCTTCATACATGTATGATGTGTTCTCATCCAGCACCTTCTGCTTTTCAAAAGATCCCTGTTTAGAAGACAGGAGACACATAACATCACTGTTATCTTGTCACAGTTGCTTATGGGAGGAAGGAGAAGATATTTTGCAAGTAATTCTCAGTCTGAAAAATGAGCTTACCTTATTCACATGTGCACTGAGGATGTGGGATATACCGGAACATGCTCAAGGCATGTGAAATCTTTGGATAGTTTAGCTGTCAAGCTCTTAACAAGTCACCACCAAGAGTTTATTACCATTTTCCCAGAAGGCTATGAGCTATGATGGGACATGGAGTCAGGAGAACTAGAGATAGAGTTGTGTCGCAGTTATGAGGTCTGCTCCTGTGAAATCCACTGGTAACTTGCTAAAAAAAACAAACAAACAAACAAAAAAAAAAACCAAAAAAAATTCTTTTGGCTCTAATTTCCATGCAGTACAATCACTCCTTACACATGGACTGAGGTTTCAGACTCACTGTAGGACTTAGACTCACTGTAGTTGGGCATCAAACATATGTTTTGATCATGGCCTTTTTCTGAACTAAAAGTCTATACATATGCCATATGCAGTTGCAAAACTGTCAGAAATGACAAAACCTGGAGATTGCCTTGTATAGGACACTGGAAAGATTAAGCATATCACTAGCCCCACTCTTAATGGATCTGGCATGTAATTGGAAGAAGATCTCTCTTTTAACTGCCACTTACCTTGATTGGCAGATAATGTCATCATTTTGACCGGTAGTCCCCAGTCAATCATGTGTCATACTGTAATGCAGATTTCTCTTGATTCCCTGAAATATATATCCCTGAATGATATACTAGACTCTGAGAGTCCATTGCCAGAGGCTTTACATATTACTGTATTTCTCGGTGATGAGTAATTCACCATTTTTTTTTTTTTTGGCTCTTTTTTGCTTTGAGAAGTAGTTGTCTAGGTTTTGTGTTTCTTCCTTAAACAGGCAGGACTAAAGTGAAGACAAAAAATGCTCCTTAAAGTTTTTCAAAAGCATTGATAATTAATCCTCAAATTAGAAGACCTTGCAGTTTATTTTATGCAGCAATAGACCAACTGTTGAAAAACAGTTCAAAGTAATGAGCATTTCAAGGAGAAGAGTATATAAAATTCTCTGAAATTTTTCTACCTGAGAATATTATCATATGACATAAAGAATTTCAGATGCTTTGCGCTAGGATGTTTGAATTCTGAATGACATAGCTGATGTACTGACTTCTTCATTTTTCCTCCACTCAAAAATCCCGAGATGAAATCACACACAAAAATAAGGTGTCTTTTGTTTCATGGAACTGCACTGTCCTGTAAGTACAAAAACTACAACAAATGCAAAAGGCAAGAAATAAAAAAAAAACTTAGTGATATTAACTAGATCAATTTTCTCTTTTTCAGATGTTTTATTAGTCCAGACTGACCTCCTGTCATTACTTAAGAGTAGGAATGATGTCAAATAGTGTTAACCAGTTATTGGACAATACAGGGAAGCAGATTGCCTATATAATTATAGGTGGCAATGGAATGTAACTTTATCACGTGTTGGATTATAATGGACATATTAAGAGCAATGGCCTGATGTATTTTCTTAAAGTCTGATTGTTTTTCTAAGAGTACAATATAAATCTTGGAACAATTACTTTTTCTAGCATCTTCCTTCTAAGAAAAAATTTCAATTAATTGATTTATGTAAATATCCTAATGAACAAACTAGGCACATTTAAAGCACGTCTGAGAACACAAATTTCCAGTGTCATGAAATCCTATCAAGAAAGCGATCTAACTGAAAATAAAACTAACCTTGGCCTACTTATTGCCTGTGACTTCAATTTAGTTATATGTTAAAACTAGTTCCTGAAAGATTTTTATTGTAATTTTAATATCTAGTGGCATGAAGAATTGGAGTGGAAAGGTGTAAAAAAGGTGAGGTTTTTTTCCTTTTCCAGAGGACCATTCCATCTTTGTTCTTTAAGTAGCGATGCAGCTTTGGGTATTGGTTTACTATAGTCACACTTAACTGCCTGTTCTGCCTTTGGAAAGCAAAGAACACCTCCAGTATAAATTAGAGCACTCTCGTTTGACTTAAGGATACATTAATTTCTCCAGAGAATGACTGCATCTAAATGACGGTCAGACACTTAGGGGTGGGTGTTTTTTTGTTTCCTATCGCTAGCTTAGACTATGAAAATACTCTAAACAGTGTAAATAATTTAGACCTAGAAATTGATGAAATTTGCAGATTTAAGTCAAATTGTATAAAGTCATTAGTACAGAATTTCATGGGTTTTTTAATAACCTTTTATAGTCCTTGGTCTCATGTGCTATCTCTCTATTATTATGAAAGCATTTCTAAGAGATCACTTATATTACTTCTCCTCAGGAAGTGCATGAGCTCCCTGAGAAAGTAGCATTAGAAGAATGAGCAAAATGGATATTATTTGGTTTATTCACTGAACGAATCAGGTGCAAACATGGAAAATGAATCTGAGGCCATGTGAATTAGCTAGTCTTAGACTGAGAGAAAGGATCAGAAAATGTACTATGGGCCAGCTGACACTTTGTCTTTCATGGTAGTAAGCACTCAACTCATTGGTTTCATTGTTAGGGGGAGGATTTGATAAGCTTTTCCATCTCAAGAACACCGAGGACAGAAGTTTCTTAATATTATGCTTCAGTTTGCTAACTAATAGGTCCTATATGGTTAAAAATGTGCAGTTAAAATGTCTCTTCTGCAAGTCTGTACAGAAATAATGAGGCATTTATGTGTGCATTAATTAGAGATTGAAACTATATCTCAGATTGGAAAGTGTCTTTCTTCTTGTAATACAGCCTGTGGGCTACTGAACTCATCTCGGAGTTACAGTAAAGCAGAAAACCACTTTACTTCCATATATTGACACTGCATTCAGTGAGTAATTAGTGGCATTTTTCTCTTTGTGATGAGTTTATGGTGGTGTAACAGCATATGGGTGTGAAGATTACCAGCTCATTGGTAAAGCAAAAGACCCCAGATGAAACACTGGAACAAAGAGCTTAGCATAAGTAAAATGCAAGGTGGCTTTGTGGTTCTTTTAGCTTGCTGCTTTCCTTACAGATATACTAAAGTTGCAGCACTGTGGTAGCATAATAAGTTAATTAAAGTTGTATAATCTAACCATTAGAAAAAAAAAAATTAAAGCATTTTTGTATTCCTGATCCTTTCCTTCATATGTATGTTTAATATTTCATCAAAAAGAGTAACAAAAAGTTCTTACTACACATGAAAAAAGAGTGAGGAATGGAGTTAGCCCTTTTTTCAACTGTCTAGAGTAAAAACTGTGTGTTTCAAGCCCTTTTTGAAGTTAGATCTTTCAAAATCTAATTTTAGGAGTGCTAGTCTCTGTTAATTGAGTAGGTTCATAGATAAATACCTGTGCAGTGACATGCAGTGTATGAGAGAATTATAGGAAGAAGCAAATTGTGGATAAACCAATGAACCTTTTAAACTTTAAACATTGTAGATGAAAATCCTTGCTTTTGCCTACTTTTAATGTTTTATTTCTTTATCTGTAAGCTATTAATGTGCAGAATGAGATAATAAAATTATCATAATTCTACTTGTTTTTCTACTTTTCAGATAAATACAAATTATGCCAGATTGTTCTTAATCTAGCAGAACCTGTTTCCATTTAATTGTAATACAGTAAAAAATAAAACAGTGAAAGCCCAAACTGTGTTAGTGAACTACGAAGTGTGATCTTTAAAGTAAGTGTCAGACTCCAGGGAATCTGCTTTATAAAAACAGAACTTTACCTTTTGTGTGTTCTACCTGACTACCTGATTTCTGAATTAGTGGATGTGTTTAGTTTTCATCAGACATCAGAACAGCTAGAAGATTTACACAAAGAATTATATGCCCTGCTCATTTCACAAATTAATAGAATTCTAGACAATGTCTCACTTGTTAGCATCGAGGTTTTATGAACGGGTGTAATGTAGCACGTGTGGCAGAGTATTCTGTTTGTCTGGAGCTGTCTTCAAACCTTTGTTGTTGTTTTTCAAATGACATCAGCAAAATAGTGGGTCATTTCTGTGTGGAAGGCAATGGAAGGGTATGGACTTAACTACATAGAGCCTGAAGGTGCAGAACTTCCTCCCTAATGGTTGTTAAAACTAATCTTATTGTCCCTGCACCAGGCTTTTGTGATACTCTCTGTCATAACCCGATACAGACTACTTGAAAGAAAATATCCTCTTCCCTTAAGCTAGGCTGTGTAAGCACAGACAAGCTGAATGTTAAATTGGGGAAAAAATGGGTTGCACCTTTAAGAAATAGTGTTAATATTGTGTTAAGACTCCAGATGCTTTTTATCATATAATCGTTATCATAAAAAGTCTTAATGTGAAAGATCCTAATAGAGTCCCACAGTGTCTCAGGAGCAACCTGGATTGACCTTTGCATTTAAATTAGAGAATAATTAGATCCAGGAGGAGGAAAAAAGTGCATTCTGCTTTTCTCTTCTA
>JAAGAY010147079.1:0-49340 GCA_011801015.1 Ardeotis arabs | reverse complement strand
TCCCACGTATTGTCTTTTTTTTTTTACCAGTCCCTAGGAGAAAGGAAGAGAAGGGTGAGGAAGGAAAGGGAGGAAAGAATGAGAAGACAGGAAAAGGAAAAGGAAAAGGAAAAGGAAAGAAAAGACAAAAGAAACTGAAAACTTTCCCTATATTAGACTGCTGGAACTGTGCCAGGGACAGTGTCGCAAAGGTAATCCACTGGTGTCCGAAAAATCAGCCTTGGGAGCCAGCGCTCCTGACCCGTGTTCTGTAAAGAAGAGATGTTTTTTAATTTCTTTTTTTTCCTGCCACCATCTCACAGCAAGCACTTCTTGATTCCAAACAGCCAGGAGGCTGAAAGGATCCCCGCAAGCCAAACGTGTTTTGTTCTCCACGCGCTATTAGCGCTGAAGCGAAGGAGGTGGATACGCTTTGGCTTCCAACGATTGAAACACGATCCAGATCTGTCTGTCAAATAACTGCAGCGGTATTACCTGTCTTCAAAAGACAAAGATTGTGTTGGGGCTCTCCATCAGACATCCAAACCTGTTTATAGGTGATGTTCCCAGGATGAGCAATTTGGAACATCTTCCTTGTCTTCTTTGCTCGTCTGCGCATAATAATAAACCCTGAGAAGGTAGCCAGGTTATAGGAACAGGGTAAATATGTGAAGGTTGAAGAGAAAAAGATGCTGTGTGCCTATTTAGTCATTATATAGCTTTTATTATTTTTGTAGGCATAAGCCACTTTATGAAGATCTCTGTAAGGTCATTGTTTTGAGAAATTTTCAGTAAGGCATAGAAAATGGGAATTAAGGACTAGGGAATGACATTATTACACTCTGCTATGTCCATTGTTTTCCTACAGGGAATTTTTCCTTGCTTTACTTTTTAATTTATTTTTTTTTCTCTCCAGTTAGGTAAACATAGCTTCGCAGAGCTAAGCTGAGCGAATGGCACCCAGCTTCAAGCACTCCAGTAGCCAAGTCGACCTCCAGACAGATTACAACACCAGATCTGCATCACCGCATCTGCAGTGACCCTGTGTTCCCCCCCATTTGTTGCAGGGACTTTTGGGGACATACCCCATAACCGTTTGTACTGGACTAGGGTGCAATTCTTTCTCAATGAATTGTGTGAAGTAAGGGTGCCACGCTGCGCTTGCCTGTCCTTGTGAGCACCCAGACAGACTGAGGGAAGCCAGTGAAGGACAACCAGCCTTTCAGTAATGCAAACCGTGTCCTCACCACGACGTAGGCAACCGCAAGTGTGAGCAAAAGCAGAATCTGCGCTCAAATCCACATCACTCGTGCTGCCAGTTATTTCTAACTTGAACGACTGTTAAATCTGGGCAAGATTTTTTGTGGAAAGCAAAAAAAGGTTAAGGCAGCAGCGAGATGCTTTGCTTTGAAGACGCGTCTAACCAGGACTAAGGTTCCCTGAGCTGTGTGTATTGCACTACGAAGCCTCCGGTGTTCTGTATATTAGATCTTGCCACTTCTAAGCCTGACAGCCTTGTTGAGAGAGCCGGCATTTTGTTTCTAAGGTTGCCAAAGCTTCTGTTCAAGGAAGATACACACACAGAGGTTTCTCTCTCAGAGGCAATAATTTTGTTCTTTCTTGATATTTTTCTTAGCCTGAAATAAGTTATTAGCATGAATTTGCACTTACTAAAAAAACATAAAAGTCTCTTTTTCTGTTTCTAAATTGTGTAGATGAAAGAAGCCAGCAGGAAACTAACAAAAGTGGTGCAGTCACAATGCTGTTCCTTTTACATATTTCAGTTGAGTTTTGCAGCTCCAGGTCATTATACTGTACAATGTACACAGAGGTACATCACCAGCTTCATGAGAGAAATCCTAACTTAATAGCTCTTCTACAGAATTATGATACAGTTGTTTGCAGAGATTTGAAACTGTCTTTCTAGTTGGGTTTCATATGTTGTATGAAGTTCCTTTTGTAGAACTGTATTGATTTCTTCTTAAATAAATGTTAACATTATAAAAGTCAGAAATCCTTGATTTTTTTAACTTTTTATTTAATTATTTTCATTTAACTCTTATTTAGCTTTTTATTTAGTTTTATGGTTATTAAAGTAGCTAGTAAGTTGAAAGTGCTGGATATAAAAGGATATATAACAGGTACAAAAGGATCAATCAAGCATACATGACATGCAAATACTTGTTATCTGTTGGTGTAAGTAAACTGCAGAAGGTTGGTGGTCTTCCAGCTACAGATAACGCTTAGCAGATAAAAGTCCTTAATTTAACTTTCTAAATGTGTGAAGGTGTCTTCCCACATATTGCAGAGGTTTCTATCTAGAGGCTGCTGATCTCAACAGAAAGATGAAGATCTGTCTGATGGAGCACCAGTATCCCACACTGTTTTTTCCTTACTTCTCTGTACTTGAAAATCTGGTCTTTTTCAGACTTTTTAAACATTTATCCTGTCAGACTCCACGGCTGCGTTTCTCAAACCTCTCATACATCAGTCTGAACAACAATGGAAAGAGCTGAATAATACATAGCTTCAGTGAAATCCTGAAATGGAGCTTACTTGTCTCTCCAAATACTTCTCAAGTGCCAGGATTTTAAGATTAATTAGCTAATTTCCTTTTACATAAATCAGTGTCTTCAAACATGAAGCAGCTGTGAATTTTTGTTAACCAGTTGGCTCTCTCTGGGGTACGAGGTTTGCGATTAGCACTACGGGGCTTCTCCCATGGCTTTGAGGCTTGAGATCATCTGCATGGAAATAATACTGCTTCAGAGAGGAGGAAAAAGTGGTGATTCAGACCTGTCTGGTTCTCCCACTCAGCCGTACTGACTCATCCACAGCTTTAGCATACAGCACGAGAAAGGATGTGTGAGCTAAGTTGCTCAAGTCCTTTTCTACATCTAATGCCACACAACTGGCAGTTTCTCAGGCCAAGAGGAATTTGTTCTTGCAAAGAGCCGTACGCTTCATTTTAGTCTCTCTTTGAATGCATTTCCAGCAAAGACAACCCACAGGAGTTCTTGCTCTGGGATCTAAGGGCAGGAGCTGCTTTAACATTTGTAGTATTAAATGGTTGAAAGTGCAAGAGAGAGAAATAGAGAAAAGTAGACCACGTGTGCTAGCAAAGAGTTCATAATACATCCAGCCATTCTTTGTTCTGGACAGTGGCAATTGCGCCTGTACCTGGACTCTCTGAGCCTGTCCACTACATTTTCTGAGTTTATTCTTTCCCAGTTTCCAGAGCCTTTCTCTAGAAAGGCCAAGTGTGGATGGGCTGAGAGGAAGACAGCAAGGCTTCAAGAAGCGATGTCACTAACAAGATATTCGTGAAGGCATTGGTGCTCTCTTCACTGAAGCATGGAGACGGACCTAAATAAGTACAATTTCCACTCTTCAACAATATAGACATCCTACAAAGGAAGACAAGTGTATGTATTCCCACAAGACAAGTGAAGAAATGAGGCTCAGAGGAAACAAGTGCAATGTTCTCTGTTGCGTCTGCATTTTTGGGGTTGCTTGAGAGCAACTAGACACCTGAAATGGGGCACTCAGCTGGTAGACACAATTTTGGGCTAGCTGGCTTTCCTAAACTCCTATCACTCGCAGTTCAATAAGGTGATAACGCAGGTAGAGAACCTGTTAGCAGAGAGCGACATGGGATACCTTAACGAAAAGAAGGAATGGGCGCATGTAGGCACCGAATCATCAGATGTGTCAGATGCTACCCACCTGCAGCCGAAATCCCTGATATGCCTTTGGCAAATCAGACATACCTGAGACATACCTAGAGCACAACACTGGGTATTGCATCTGCACAGGAGGCAGGAGTCCTGCCCACAATAAATTTAGCTTTCTGTACCTGTACCTTAGCCGTCTGCTGCTCTGCCAGGCATCCAGAGACCCCAGACAAATGCAATGGACTGGGAAGAAGTAGCTAAAGCTTACTAAGCCACCTCAGCAAACCCACAGTTGCTGAAATATGTAAGTAGGCCCATGGAGAAGGGGATTCTCATATTGGTACTTTGCTGGGGGGGGGGAAAAATAGCAGGGTGAATGAGTCATATAGAAATTCTTAATTCTGAAAAATAGTTTTGAGCCTAAGCAGTTGTTTGTGTCATATCACACTTGTTAAGTGCTGTGGAAATAGCTGTAATACGCTGCCGAAGTGGTTATTATTTTAGCAATAGCACATTGCACGTTGTTTGCAGGGCAGCTGAGATGTTACTTTAGGAGGAAAATAGCAGAGAATCATCACTTTATTAGTCATGCAGGAGTGCGTAAAAGTGAGCACGTGTGATTTCCAGACTTATAAGCCAGCCCGTGCTGTGTGGGTTTTGAAAAGGTTCAGTTTGGTAGAAACCCCCTTTTACATGAGAATGTAGCGGAAGACTGCTCTGTGCTGGAGTCAGTCACCCCTCTCCTCAAGTGTCCTCTCTCTGAAAGCAGCTGGGACTTCAACATAACTTGCAAGAAGCCTTAACGGAGACGGTTAAGGAATAGGTTTTAAAGGAATACTTGTCTATTGCGTGAGTATAATATAACATAATATAAATATCACATGGATCATTTTTAAATGTCAGCAATGTTAACTACTGCAGATTTCCACAGCCTCCCAGGATACTGCAAATCAGTTGCATTTCACAAAAGACAATCTGCTGCTCTTTGACAAAGGATCAGTGATTCAGGCAGGGCAGGCAGGAATTTCTGTCTGCCTGTCGCAGCAAGCCCATGTCCCACGTGCAGTAAGAAGATACCAAATCTCAGGAGTATCTGTTTCCTGGGAACAGATGAACCCAGCTAACTGCCTCTGGAGAGTGCTCCCTTCTAATGCAGGCTTGTGTCCTGCTGCGGGTCCTTACACATACATTTTTTTATGATACTCAGTACAGAGACTTGTACTTCTGCTATCATCTGTCTGAAACAACATTTGTTAGCTTCCTGGACACATTGAAATGCCACCCTTCTCTTTCCCCTGCTAGGCTATTGAAGGGAAAGCTACTGAGGAAGTGGTATTTACTGCCTTACCTACTGAGGTCCCTGCCAGCCTGAAGCGTGATCCTATGATCCTAGGCAGCCTTCCTCTTTTGTTTCTACTTCAATTTTTAATTTATGGCCCATGCATTTGGAGCGCTGGGTAGGTGCTGTGATTATTTTTAATATGAACATATAAATGCAAGTCAGCAAGTCTTCCTATTTTATGCATTGTGGAGAAAAAAAAAAGAGAAAAAACATTAGTTAGGTCTATGCTGGTAGAACAATCAGAGTTATTGCAGTTTGTTTTCACATATTGGCATGCCTCTGCACAGCTATTGCTCCCTTAAACTCATGCTCTTCAAGACTGTAATGCTGTTAAATCTCAGGCTTTAGATTTGACAACTGTACCAATGAGATCGTGTTGAAGTCTGGCCTGCATTACCTGCTCTGTGACCTTGCTTCATTAAATCGATAATGGTCAACCATGTGTTCTTTATTTGCACAAAGGGTAAATTCAGTCCAGTCCATTTTCTAGGCTACTGGCTCTTTGCAAATTCTCCTTTCTCTGCAATAGTAAAGCCATTATTTTTGGTTCTTTCTGGAGGTTCTTTCTCAATCCAGGCAAGAACTGAACCTGTATAATGTCTGCAGTGAAGAAAGTGAGTGTTGTCATCCTCAGGAAGGCAGTAATTTCTCCTGCTCGGAGCAGGGAGACCAGTCGATCCCTGGGGCCCCTCAGGTCCCCATCCACTCGGGGTGAGGGGAGCACGTTGTCGAGCACTTCAGGGGAATGGAAACTTGCAGCACCGGTTTCTTTATAACAAAGAAAAAATCAGCTGTTTTTTTAATTTTCTCCCTCCTAAGAGCCAAAGGTATTTCTTGGCTTTTTCAAAGCCGGAGACTTCCTTCTTGAAATCAGGCTTAATTGCTTCCCCTTCCTCTTCTGCCTTGCCCCATGCCTGCCATCGTTCAGAGCAGGTCTGTCCACAAAGGAACGCGGTAAAAGTCAATGATTTCTGGTATCCAGGGCTGAATCATCACCGTTAAAATGAACAGGAGAGAGAGGCTCCCTCATGAAATCTGCAAACTGAGGCGGGCACCCGAGCACCAGTTTTAATGAGGTTACATTTTTGAGATGTTCTTTGAAATCATAACAGCTAGAGACTGACTCCCAACTCAAGATAAACAGATAATTTCCACACCAGAAATTCCTGTTAATATTTAAGCAAGTCTTAATCTTCCTCTTGAAATGAAAATACGCTCTTTCAAAGGAACTTTATTTAAGAGGAGAATGTTTCTTCAAAAGTATTTTAACAGCTGAGATAACTATATATATCATCATTAGGCTTCAGGTGTTAATCATTAGGAATAACACTGATAGTTAGCATTTTAGGACCTTGTGCAGCAACTGCGGTTTATTAAATAAACCCTCATGAAAGGACTTTGTGATTTCTCATCAGTGAGGGCTGCAGCAGGGAGCTTCCAGTTGCCACACATTTCACCTTTAATGCATAGGATAGCATTCCAGCTGCATACGTGCCTTTCCGATGTTTAAGGACACATCACCTTTCAGTGTAGGACAAATGACCAAAAGTGGATGAATGAGGATTGCTTAGTAATAGGAGAATTTTTTTTTTTTATATTAATGAGGCTATGCTATAGCACTCAGCACTTCTAATATTAGAAAAGGATAGCAACAAAGAAAGTAGGGCAGCTTTATTAAGGACATTATGGAATCACAAATCAAGTGCAGTACACATTGGGCTGTGTCCCACATATTCTCTATGTGGGACACTGTAAAATGTATGACTGCGCTCCTATTGTTCTAACAAGAGACAAGACAAAGGAGGGTGCTGAGTACAGCAATGCAATCACTGGCAGTGTTCAGTCGAATATCTCGTCAGATGCATAATTTTTATTATTTACCATGGAAAGCTACGCTGGCTTTAATCACATCTGCAAACCGTTTTACAAAGCCAGGTTAGCGCATTTACCTTCAGACTTTAGACTTAACCGGATTTGATTCCACAGAGAAATAGTTTTCAATGATGTAGTGAACGTTGTGATTGGGCAAGGCTCAGAGGCAAGTCAAAAATATGCATGAAGCACTTGCCATGAAATCATGCACGTCTTGAAAGCAGAGATGGTTGCATTTTCCTTCATTCGTTTCACACTTGAAAAAACGCAGGCATTTCAGATCCCAGTCAAGGGAAGGAGAAGCTCTGCAATTTGAGTGTTGGAATGTGACGTTCTCATCTTTGCTTTATTTTTATCATTTCAGATATCTGAGCAAATGAATCGTGCTGCCATTCATCTGGCATAGAAAATGGCCCAGAATTAAATTGTGACTAATTTTCGTGACAATTAAGGAGGAGGAAATATTAACTCTTTTCTCACAGCAAACGCCCTAAGCCTAGATTCAAAGCAGTCTCATGTGGATGCAAATCCTGCTCTTCTCTGTGTCAAACTCTCCAAATAAGCATAATCACAAAGCTTTACAATCCTGCAGTCACGCCTTTCAGTCAAGGCAGACAAACCTGCCTTGAGTCAGTTCCCGCACATCAGGCTTGCAGTAGAGCTAGCCAGTAGCTAACAAGTTTTATCAGCCCCTCAATGTCATCTCCAATTTCTCTTTATCTCCCGGGCAGCGCATCATGCAGTGGTATTTGATCTGAATATTGATGGCTGCCAGCGTGCTGCACTCTGCATGTTTCTTTTGCAAAAAAATATCCAACCCAAGAGCAATGCTAAACAGTCTCACAATAATTCAGAGGCAACAGCTGGGATGAGGGAATTTGGGAACCTGCACGCACGGCAGCATCCCAGCAGAAGGACTGGGCTGCCCTCGGAAACACCACAGAGCTCTAGTCCTTCCTGTTCCTGGAAGAAGGTGGAATTGCAGTGAGTGGTGCGGTGGGATTTGGAAACTGCCGCAGGCATCCATGGGGGTCACGCTGCATTTGGGCTGGGATGGTTCAGTACAAAACAAGGGCAGGACGTGTAATGCTGGAGCGTCCTGCAGTGCTGGAGCACTCTGAGAGTCAGGCAGAAAGAAGGGAAGGAGCAGACCAGTCCCAGGTAACAATCTTGGTAGTAAATAGCATCTCTTTCCCTGGGCTGAACCGATGTATCAAGGCTGCTTTGCTTTTCATCTCCTGACTTCCCAGGATGCCAGACTCCAGCTCTCTTGTTTTCTCCCTTTAGATGCAGTAGGCCCCAGTCCCTTGCACGTCCTAGAAACCTCATGGGTTGTGACTTGCCGCTCCACAGGAATCTAGGACTCTTCCAAGCATTTCTGGTCAGACCTACCTGATGGTTTCAAAGATATCTCTCCATGACGAGAGATCTGTGAGGAACATAAATAAGACAAGAAAAGGGTAGAGAGATGGGTGTTTGGAAAGGGGAAAGGCTGGGCAGAAAACACAAGTGCCTTGCTCCTCAGAAAGGCAGCGCAGAGAAACATGAGGAAAAAATACATTTGCTGGAAGCCCTTTGTGAGGGAGGGCTGGGAGCGAGCGGAGGCGAGCCGAAACAACAGCCAGCAGTGACAAGGTTAGCAGTGTGCCTCCTTGCTCCTCTCTTTCATGACCACAGAGGCACAAAAACTTGCTGCCTCCTGTTCTGAAAAATGAGCTGGCTGGAGCAATTCATATACCTGGGACTTCAACAATCTATTTTGTCATTTAAAGGAGAAAGCAAGTGACCTTTGTTAAAGTTACGAGGTTTTATTCCTGTTTTGCGTTTCTATTTAATCATTTTTTCCAAAGAACAGTTGATATCCAGCAGTTGGGAACCACTGAGATTTCTCCCATAGCACCTGAAGCCTTTTGTTATATTTCATACTTTCTTGTTTTGGTAACTTAGAATGTGATATGTATACATCCAAACACTTAAACGATTGATTTTTTTATTCAAATGTTTACCTTTGATTATATTAGAAGATGGCAAATTATATTTAGTATTTACTAGGTAATTCATTTTTTTTCTTAGGAGTTGTGTTGAATTGCCTTTGGGTAGAAATTACACATACAAAAAGGCAGCATTGGTTTTCATTATCAAATAAAGTCACATTAAATTATTTGGATGTGAAAGAAGAAGAAGGTGTCAAAACACGTTTTGTATTTAAAGTTAACTGAATTATTAAAAGAAGACTGATGTTCATTAAATAACCATTAACCAGTGCTTAAACAGCCTGGAACAAGTAGATCTCAGCCCTGGTGTCTCAGTTTATTCATAGACTGGTGGCTAGGAAAAAGAAAATTCCAGCTTTTTAAACCTGTAATTAATTTCTCATTTCTAAGGAACAAGTCGTTGACCAAGGTAAAATGATGAAACCAAAATAAAGGAAATACGCTTTCCTCACTTGCAATAAAGCTTCCAAGTGAAAAAAGCTTGTCTGTCACTTCAATAAACAGTTGTTCCAGGAGTTTACTTACTGCTCCCCATATCAGTGCTCTGCCTTTCTTTAAAACCCTGTGAGCAAGCGTGTTACTAAAACACTGAGCTTTTAATTTGAGCAAGGACTGGACCTCAGGTCTCCCCTCCTCTTCACAAGCAAGCACCCTCTCTTGTGAGCTGGGAAGTCGTAGTCAGCTTACGAAAGATGGAAATACTCCATAGGGAGCGGGAGGGCTCCACTGGGAGGGAGAGGTTGAAGGCTGTCCGGAGCACTAATGCAAGAACAACCTCCCAAAAGGTGGGAGATGAGTTTTCACATTCCCTCAGAGCAGATGGAGGGGTTGAATTCTTCTACGTATTCTTCTAGGACTTGAACTAATGCCTTAATTGCAGAGTCCGTGCCTAAGAGGGAAAATACCAGTCATCTCCAGATTTGCCAGGGGGCAGGTGAGACTTTGACTCCAGATGCAGAACAGGTTGGGAAGCACCAGTCTGGGCACCATGGTGGTGTTTAAACACAAGACATGTAGCTCAGCCTTGTCGGAGATGTGTGTGTTTGGCTGCATGGAGAGCAGCAAAAAGCTGCGCGTTGAAAGTGATTCTTCTCAAATCCAGAGCAACTTACATCTTTCGGGAAACATATCAAAAGGCTATTTTGTGCAGTCGCCACAGTAGCTTTTATTTGCAATCAAATACAGTTAGGGATGTTCAGTACTTGTATTTTCCCCATTCTGTCTGTTCATGCTGTCATTGGTGGTAATTTCATTTTAGTTTTAAGTTGTGGTGCTTCCACAGATCACCTTCTGATATCTTACAGACCACTAGTAATTTCCATACTGGAGGTTAAAAAGCTTTGACCCTGGGGAGTCAGCCATTGGAAAGCTAAGTGTGTGGAAAGGTTGGGAGCACAGAAGGATAAAACTGGATTTTGTGACTGCCAAAAATATTAAACTTTCCTAAATCTAGCACAGAGTATTTTCCTATGTCACAATCAACACATCCCAAAACAGAAACCAGATCTTCTGAGTTCCAGCCCAAAACCTCTCCACTGGGCCATAGTTACTGCGTCTGCATTCATTTTGCATTCCCACGTCTGGTAGCAAAGCACAGTTTTGAAGTCTT
This sequence comes from Ardeotis arabs, assembly GCA_011801015.1. NCBI lineage: Eukaryota > Metazoa > Chordata > Aves > Otidiformes > Otididae > Ardeotis > Ardeotis arabs. The sequence continues at coordinate 38,870 of JAAGAY010147079.1, read as the reverse complement.
AAAATCCCAGTGAAACCGTCATTAACACCAAGAAGCTTCCAAGGCATCTTCAACACTGCTGACCGACTCCAAGTTTACTCCTCTTGAATTAGAGTCGTCATGCAGCTGCCTTATATTGATCATACACAGGAAGGAGGTGTCTCTGTTTTTTTTTTTTTCTTTTGTAACGCATTAATTAGAACCACTCTGTTTCCACCAGGGGAAGTGAGTGATTCACACCATGGGACCTTCTTTTCCACGTAGTTCAGACACATTGTTTACTTCTCGCTGATGGAGGGAACAAGGATTCATTCTGCACAGACAGGCCAACCTGCTGAGAGATCCCTCTGAGGCCACAGAGACTTCCAGAGGTGCCAGTTAGGCCATGTTCAGTGCTTGATGCCATGGAGTGCTTCTAAATTAGACCACAGCACTGGCTAAAGTGAGATACACGATTGAGGATTTGGACTATGCAAACCAAAACGCTGAGATCAAGACTTCCAGAAACCAAGGTTTCTTGTCTGTTATCACATGAAGACTGAGTCCCGCTGCTCCTGGTAAACATTTCCAGCCTTTGTGCTGTGCTGGCTTTCTTGATTAAATATAGAAGTTGCCTGCATGCTCATAAACCTCTAGGGAAGAAGAACCACTGAGTTTTAAAGAGTTTTAAAAGCGTAAGATGGCCTAATTTCCTTTCATGACTCTCAAAATTCTCTCCTAATTTCCCATCAAACAGCTGCCACATTAATCAAATTGCAGCTTGCATGGCAAAACTGTGATCTTGCCAGTTTCTGTGCCTGTAACTATTTAGTGCTCCTTCAACTGGCTTCTGAAAGCCTTGTTCAAATGAATGATTTTTTTTACATTCAGTTCATCTTCAAGGTTGGGGCAACTTTGCCTTACCCAATATACTGGTATAGAAAAATTGTCCTAGTAGGAGAAGAGATGTATACCACATACAGGCATTACCTTTTAATCACGGAAGCCTGCTGGATTGCCTGAGACAAAACAGAAATTACCGGCACAGGAACGTCCGGTCAGTATGTGGAGGAAATCTCCGTGCTTTTTCACAGAAGACACAAGGGAAAGGGAGAGATAAGAGAGAAGAGAGAAGCAGAATTTGCTGCCTTAGAAAAGGAAGATGATGTTCACAAGAAATGTCAAGTAGGACAGGAAAAGTAGGGAACTTAAAAATGATGTTTACAAGAGGTCTCCAAAACAGATGGCATAAAACAAGCACTGAACTGTAGAGTTATTTGGGTGACTGGTCTGTCATTTGCTCACTTTTTGTTTGCAGGGAGTGAAACTCAGAACAGTTTTTGTCAGAAACGCAGTACTTGGGGCAGGAATTCACTGTTTCTTCAGAGTTTCACAAGTAGCTCTTCCAGGTACCCGAATAGTCATGGAAAAATGCTAAAAGAGTCCGCCTCTCCTCCCTTTTTAATTACTCGCTGGAAACTTTTCACACTATTCATCACCCAAGTCCTGTCAAACCTCCCTTCCAGACAAAGCTGGGCTCCCTGCAATTCCCTGAGGAAAGCGGCGAGTTCAATCTTTGTTGCCAGCTGAGCTGGACTGCAGAGCATTTTGGTAACCTCCCCTCCCTGAAGTGTTCATCTTCCTTTGATCTGCAAGCAGCTTCCCTCAACACCTGCCTGTGAAGAGCGAAGGAGCTGGAGATAACCTCCCACCTGGTGATTGCTCTCCTCCCTTCCCACTGAAATCAAAACCCAGCTCTTTGCAACAGCAGAGGCTCCTGAGAGGCAAAGAGGGGACCAGGGCTCGTGCTCCCCCATGCAGGGGTTGGGCAGCGGCGTGCTGATGGCAGGGCGTTAGGGCTGCACGAGGGCTGCATCGTCTCCCTATGGGTAACCAGGCTGCTCAATGCGGCAGCCTTTCAGCCCTCCCCACTGAGGAAAAGCTCATGTATCTAGAAGTCTCTCAAACGCCCCCGCAGAGGTTTAGCCATGAGGCAAAACTCTGTCAGTCCTTCCTTGGCTGTGAAGCCCGAAACTGTATGTTTTCCACGTGGGCAGAGATGCCCAGAGGGTACCAACAACCAAATAAGTGCAGAAGGAGAAGAGGAGCCATGGCTGGGGCGCAGATATGGTGCCTGGATGTCTCCTGCTGCCTTTGCATGGACACTGTGCCAAATTAGCATGTGAGGGAGGTTTTTACTTTTATCCAGGACTTTTTTTTGACAGGTCATCTGGCAGACCAGTTGATGTTTCTGCACAGAAGCTGTATCTGGAAATTTTAGGCTTCCCTGGAGTGCAGGAGCTGACCAGACATGTGCTGGGTGCTTGATAAGCATAGCCCTTCCCATGCACGGGTACAGTATCGCTGCACGGCCGTGCTGTAGGTCTGATGCTTGCTGGCAGCACTGTGTGTACTCAGCACACAAACACCATCTGCATGACACACACACAACACGCTCACTGCTTTCCAGAACCCTGGGGGCTACCAAGGAGGCATTACATCGCACACGTGGGCATCTTTGTTCCCCAGGTCTCCTAGGGAGAAACATGACAACCCTCAGTATGGGTCTTCCTCCATCTGCAGAAAGGCTTGGCCGTCCCTGTTGAGTGTCCCCTCTGCACGTCCCTGTACCTGTAATTCATCTGGTGTGAAGGCAGTGCTCCAACTGGCTGTGTGTGATGCCTCTTTTCAGCCAAGCTGGTGGGAGCTGTGTTCTTCTTTGCTTATCTCTGACTGGTTCTTCACCTATTTATTCCGTATATGTTAGTGTCTTTTCACTCCGCAGAAATAACTTTTTATGTGCCCACAGGGCTGGTTGTATGAGATGCCACATCATGACAAACAAGGCATTTCATGTTCACATAATGCCAACTACTTTTCATCTGCAGGTCCCAAAGCACTTTATAAAAGACTCTGGCATCTTTATCTGCAATTCCCATATGGGGACACTGAGGCGCATGTAGGTGGGCAATCTACGGTCAGTCTCAGCTCAGCAGTGAATCCAGGGATAGAAACAATGCCTACTCAATTTGAGTCCAGTATTCTATGAACAGGGGCTCCTGCGTTTGGTTATTGGGGTTTTAAGCCCCTATTTACCACTTATTTTCATATACCTTGTGTCTGTTATACCTTTTCTCTCCCCACTTGCAGAAGCCCCATGTTGTGCACCTCACCCTTCCCTCCATGGCAAAACTGACAGGAGCCAGCTGACAGCAATCCGCTGCTTCTTCCTAGCACACATGTGATTTCTGATCGAAAGCCAGCAGCTCGGCTGGCAGGAAAAGACTGAAAAATACCATTGCAATTAATGTGGAGAAACTTGAAGCTACAACACTATCAGCAATTCTGCAGAATGAAACATAAAAGTGCAAAAAGACTAAGTGATGCTTTGCAAGCCATATGGGTGTTTTTTTTCAGGGACTGATGGACAATTTTTAATAGGCCAACTGGATTTTTTTTCCTGTTATTTTAGGGCAGGGTATAGAATGACGGGAAGTCTGCTGGATGGGCATCTCTGGTGGAAAAAGGAAAAGGAAAGGCATTTCAGAAGGTGGATATCAGAACCACAGAGGGTTTAATATGGCTCGGTTAATGCAAACAAAAACTCCTTAATGGCAATCTGCCTGGGCTGGAGTCGCAGAACCTCAGTCAAATTCAGAAGCAGAAGAGTGAGATCAATACAGAGCAGAGTACCAATTAACATCCCTGGTTTTCAAGAGCATCCTTCATTTGTCCTCTAAAATTTCCTTTGTCTCTGTCGCAGTTCAATAGACAACACTGACATTTCCCTTACAAGTTGTGAAGCAGGTTGCAGCTAGCAGGAGAAGCAACACCATATACATTAGAAATCTGTGTTAATCGTACATAGAAAAATAGCTTCCAAGTTTAAATATGTATGGCTCCTTGCCTTACATCAGAGATTTACTTGAGAAACAGACATGATTTGTTAAGTAAATGCTTTTTTAATTCTCCTCAGAGGTATGTTTCCTTAAAGTATAGTATATATCCTGTATATATAATATGACCATGTTAGGGAAAATACAAACAAATTGCACTGAAGACAGAAAATGCTTAGATCAGTGACTTTCTTTGAGATCCAGGCAGCTCCAGCTCCAGCATCTCTCTTCGTTCCTCTTCCCCCCAGGGGCCCCGGCAAACATTTAAAAAGCAGAGTTGCAGCCTGAATGTAGACTTTCATTACTTTAGTCGGTTGGGTTTAGCTGGTAATGTTACCCCATTCCTCTTTTAGGGCAGGTCTCCCCTGCAGGGCTAAACTGGCCAGCCAGGGTGAGTTTTATCCCTTGCTCCTTTACCTCCCTCCTTTCCTTTTTTTTTATGAAATCTTTTGCATTTTTGCTCCCTATGGGGAATGCTGGAGAAACACTTCAAACCAACAAGTGGAGATGGCAGCGACTGGCCTGCAAGTAGTGCAGGAGGCCCAGCTGCACCACAAAGAGCCAGCCCAAGCCCTGAGCAAGCCATCAGCCCCTTCCTACCTCTGCAAAACATTCCCCTGCCTTACCACGCTGCTGGGAGAGGCCTGTATTTTGCATAGTAGTGGTTTTTATCTTCCATCTTAGAATCATAGATTCATAGAATCATTTGGGTTGGAAGGGACCTTTAAAGGTCATGTAGTCCAACCCTCCCTGCAAGGGGAAGGGACATCTTCAACTAGATCAGGTTGCTCAGAGCCCCCTCCAACCTGGCCTTGAACGTTTCCAGGGATGGGGCATCCACCACCTCTCTGGGAAATCTGTGCCAGTATTCCACCACCCTCATTGTAAAAAATTTCTTCCTTGTGTCTAGTCTAAATCTATCCTCTTTTAGTTTAAACCCATTACCCCTTGTCCTATCACAACAGGGCCTGCTGAAGAGTTTCTCCCCATCTTTCCTGTAGGCCCCCTCTAGCTACTGGAAGGCCACTATAAGGTCTCCCTGGAGCCTCCTCTTCTCCAGGCTGAACAGTCCCAACTCTCTCAGCCTGTCCTCATAGGAGAGGTGCTCCGCCTTCTGATCATCTTTGTGGCCCTCCTCTGGACCCTCTCCAACAGGTCCAAATCCTTCTCATGCTGGGGGCTCCAGAGCTGGACAGAGTTCTCTGGGTGGGGTCTCACAAGGGCAGAATAGACGGGCAGAATCACCTCCCTCGACCTGCTGGCCACACTGCTCTTGATGCAGCCCAGAATGTGGTTGGCCTTCCAGGCCGCAAGGGCACATTGCCAGCTCATGTTGAGCTTCTCATTGACCAACACCCCCAAGTTCTTCTCCTCAGGGCTGCTCTCAATCCATCTTCAGTAACAGAGCACTTTGGAGGAGCAAAGTGTGACTACCGTGAATTGCACAGGTATTCGCAATGATGGCAAAAATAACAAGGAATAATGGCTAGGAGTATTTAGCAACCTGTTCACTGCCAGAAGCACCACAGAAAATTCACATTGCTTCAGGACTGGATGCTCTAGGGTCTTTACATATCCTATCAGAGCAATTTCCCCTAAGCAGTGGCCTACTCTAGATAGCCATCTTTCCATACATCTCCCCTAACGAGCATGTCAGCCCAGGTCACTCTGGCGGGAGCAATGCGCTCCCAGGCACTATTTTCCCAAGGGAAGCGGGGGACATTCCCAACCATGGACGAATCATGCAATGGTAGGCTTCAGAAAGGTAGCAACACTAATTGCTCTGTATTAATTTAATTAATTTTAGTTAATTGCTCTGGTGAGAGCAGCCTACTGTCAGCTGTACCTTCTCCCTGTGAGGGGCTAAATTGCTGGATTTGTTCTGACTAGGAACCAAAAAATCAATTGTCCTGAGCAGGGGTGGCCAAGGTGATCAAAGTGATGCCAGGGACAATGGTACACTCTGGGAAGTAGCGTGGCACAGTCAGATGGGGGTACCCAGCCATCCAACCCTGACATATCACTGCCTTGTTAAGGTTTTAGGGCTGACACTTTGTCTGGGGGAGCAATTGCCCATACTTGAGGGTTTTGAGCCACAAGTGTGCAGAAGCCAATGCGTGGCCCATAAGACTTGCACTTGGGGAGCAAGCTCTGCCTCTGCAACTCCTCCTCCCCATCACTCACTGCCCTACAGCGTACTGAGGGGTTTGGCCGCAAGCTCGCCTGGCCTCCTCCCGTGTTTTGATGAGAGGGGGTCCTTTGCCTGGCTGTTTACTTGGCAGGGCTCCAGCTGTGCACAGCCTTACACACATGTGTAGTCCTACACGCAGGCGTCTGGCCTGTCAAAGTCACCAAACTACAGATATAAGAGACTCCATAAGAAAAGCACAAATGTTCAAAGAGCACAAGACTGATTTTTCTGCAAGCTATCGCTTTGCTGCTTCTTTGGGAAAGATGCCTGTCTACGTAAATAAGGGCAACAATTAATTAAAGGAGGGGGGTAGGAATGAGGAGAGGTGAGTTACAATCTCCGTTTCCAAATGCAGCCTGTTCTGTCCCACAGCCAGATTCCACTTTTGCTACATTGGGTTGACGTTTGGGGTCAGCCTTGGTAGCAATGTGTATATAGCAATTCATCTGGAGATCGAAAATGTGATCAGACCTGGTGAAAGCAAGCTTACTGGTATTTATTTTTCATTAAGTGCATGACCTGAACAAAGCCACCTTTACTTTTTTCCCCACATCACCTTCTGTGTCAGTTTATAGCGCATTACAGTGACTCCACCATGCTGCACCCATCATGTCATCTTACAATTCTGAAGAAAGTAATCATATTTTATTTCATCACCTGAATTTTATTTATTGCCAGAGACAGATTGCTGGCGCTTCTGCACTTTGATGTAGGTTTATATGAGAATAGCTTTTGAAATGAGGAGCAACGAGGGGTCAGGATTTCCATCCGGAGTCATATTTCTAGAGCACTGTATCATTTATAAAAATTCACTCTGTCCAAAAAGTAGATTATTTTTGCTTATTGATACAATTGATAACTCCTTTATTTCAGAAGTGTCAAAGAAAACTCTCATTGTAGATATATACTTTGCTCACATGCATTGCAAGGACATGGATCAGTGAGCAGGGAAACTGTTAGGGAAACAGATGAAGGAGTTGGGCATGTAGAGCAACAGAAGGGATATTTTCTCTGTGCAAGGGACACAGGTTTTTTTTTCAGAGCCTGCCTGCCACACAACGGCGACACAGCCATTTTGGCCCAAACCCAAAGGTGTGGAGCTGCAACCACCTCGCAGGTACCCTCCAGCAAGGTCAGCAGAGTTTAGTCAGGGGCTGCTGGATCCAGCAGCCTGAGAGAAGAGAGGCCACCGCAGCTTCACTCTCCCAGGTCCAGCCCATGGCACAGCTGAGAGTATATTCCCAGTAGGCCCACACAAACCCCCACCGTGTACATACATAGATACACACAGCCAGCCACACATAGAATCATAGAATCAATAGAATAATTTGGGGTGGAAGGGACCTTTAAAGGTAATCTAGTCCAACGCCTCTGCAAGGAGCAGGGACATCTCCAACAGAATCAGGTTGCTCGGAGCCTCATCCAACCTTGCCTTGAATGTTTCCAGGGATGGGGCGTCCACCACCTCTCTGGGCAACCAGATCAATACAGAAACACTCAACATTCATGCAGACACATGCCGGCACCAACAGCCTGGTCCTGTTCCCTTCTCAGCCTGATTGAGGTAAAGATCTATTAGTGGGGGAAAAAAAATACATATATGTATATATGTGTATGAATACAATGTGGGTCCCTCCAGTAGCTGCCCGTAGACACCCAGCCTGCCTCACAGCTGGCACTGGATCCTCTCACCTCCAGTTGCCTCCTGTGCAGATAGACACACACACACACAGAGGTCTCCCAGCAGACCCCAGTTGGCCAGGACTCCTTGGGTCACCAGCACCTCCAGCTTGCTGATCCGCAGGACACATGCACACCCAACTCAGACTTAAGGCTACTTCCATACCTGGCTCCCTGGCCACTTACCATGCCAGCCAGCTAGTCCAGCTCAATATTTGCTCCTCATCACACATCAACATATGCACCCAAACTGGCTCCAGTTGCTGGCACCATGGATGCCCGTGTGCCTGTGACTCCAGGTCCCACTCGGGCAGTTGTCACTTGCATCCCATACACACAGGCACACACTGATAGGGAGTCCTTCACCCAGGAAGAAAAAGAGTTTAACAAGGAGACAGGACAGACTGCCCTGGTCAGGAGCAGGCAAGCGTCCTGGACAGCCCCTGCTTACCCTTCTCCCTCTATTTGCTTACAGCAGTTCCTCCCCAGACCACCTTGATCCCTCCCTGTCCTCACCTTTGGTTCCTCCCCAAAACCTCCCACAGTAAGTCTTGTGTGACCTCAAGATGCTCAATCTCTGCTCTTCACAATGAGTCACCTACCCCCGGCCAGGGATCCCTTCAGTCTGAGAGACCTGGAGACACCCCAGGCAGGAGCCAGGGGAGAGAGTTTTTCAGATTCCCCCACCTGTGTGTGTGGAGATGAGCCCTTTACCACCTAAGATAACGGAGAGACCAAAGGGTCAAAAATATGAGGGGAGAGAAAGGGATAAGATATTTTGGAGGCAACACCATTAAAACAGAAAGGGGAGTGGCTGCATGGACATGGCATGACTATATGAAGCTCAATTATTTGGGAAACCAGATAATTAAGAATACTGACTTTACAAGAATATGATGACATTTTTAAGAATTTGGTCCAACACTTCTGTAGGAGACAGAATGCACAAAGGGAAAGGAGAGCTCCTCTGGCATAGTAAAGACCACAGCTGGTGCCTAACGGGGATGAGGGGCTGGAGAAGGTGTAGCCGATTCACGATGGCACTTGTGTCATTCTCAGCCAGTCCCCTGCAAGCTGCGAGTACCCAACATGTCTTAAAGCAGTTCTGCAATGCCTTCAACTCTGTGGGGGCGAACAGCAGCGCTGCCCCCTCTCCTGACTGGGTGTCACACAGACGGCTCTGCCATGAGCGCAGATAACTGAGTGCAGTTGGGAACTTCAGCCTAAAATTACTGATGACTTACCCAGTCAGTCCTGCTCATAAGCCAAAGCCAAGCAGAGCCTTATTTCCCATGCAGAGGGAACTCCTCGGAAACAGGAGACTTTCCTGATGGAGAGGAAAAGGAACATTGACTCTGAGACCTCGAGATCCCAGTTTGCTTTAGTTCAGACCCCTTCACTCGGGGTGGTTGGGTGGAGGGTGCCTCAGACCCCCTTGTCTTCAGGGAGAGGATCCCCTAAGTGCACTTCCTTTAAAAAAAAAACAAAACCAATTCTGAGCGGATTAGTGAATATTAGTTCACCCAGGCATGGTGATGAAACTAAGCCTGAATCAGTATTGCCTCCAGAGGCACCTAAAAAAAAAAGCTTATTGCTTCAGTTTTCTCCTCTTCCATAAATTTAGGAGCAACCTCAGGAGATATTAACACAAAAACACCTTCTCCTTACATTCTCCTCTGTAGGGAAGTACTTGGATTTCTGAGAGTTTTTTTGGAAAGAGCTGCAAATAGATTTACTGCTGACCACTCTCTGTTGAAAAGCAAAAAACTAATGACGGAAGGACAGAAACTCCGGTGGGTCAGTTGGCACAGCACGCCTCAGGTCAGCAGCGCTTAGGTCTGTGACACACCAGGATAATCTTATTGGAAACGTTAGTCCGGGGCAACATCTTCGTAGTACTTCAGAGGTCTCACTCTTCCTTTTTTTTTAGTTAACCACCTGTCTTTTAATTTCTTCCCGTGCTCCCAATGATGGTGCACAATCCTATTTCCCCTTAGATTCGTCATAAAGAGGAGGATACCACATCTTCACATTTTCTGGATGAAGCGGAAGCGCAGCACCCAGCACTAGGCAGGGCATGGCAATACAAGATTCGCTCTACCTCTGGGCAATGCCACAGCTGAATTTAAATTTTCAGATGCGTGTGAAATACACGTTTGGTAAAGAATGAGAGACTAATGAAGACAGCAGGACTCCGAGAGAGCACAAATCTTGCACGGTGTTGCCATCTTGGATTTTCAAACTGAGATGTCAATTAAAGCTTTGAATGAGGTCAACCGCAGTGACCCAGCTAAACAAGATGCAATTAATAGCAGGCTGACCTCTCTTCCCCTTCTTCCCCCAACCTCCTCTTCTTCTGTGTACAGGGACTGCAAAAAAGAAAAAGGGGAGATTAGCACTAATTAGGTCTTACTTAACAAGGTTGTTTAAATAGTTAACTCTTCGCTTTCCTGCTGCGTTTTTAACATAGGCACCACACCCTGCTTATCGTTGGCAGGGAAGGATTTGAACGCCTTTAGGATGCTTTTAGCAGGTCTTTTGCTCTGTCCTTACAGAAAATGATGCCTAAAGCAAGCCCTTGGTGACACCACCCAATGTAGTTCTCACATGTAAGGAATACCCTTGAGGAAAGTCCTGATCCTGAAGGGCATCCTCTGGGATGTAAATAAAATATGTCTAACAAAATGTACAACTATTTTCTGCCTCCGTGTGACACACCATTCCCTGGAGAAGCTAGTAGTCTGATGGGTGACAGCTAAAAGGAAGAGGAATAATTGCAGGCTGCTGCCCCCTCTGTCTCAGAAAGTCTATAGCCTTTTGCTGTTGACTCTCCGGAATATTTTGCATGGGAATGGGTTATAGAGAAATAAATTATAAGTACCAAAAACATACATAAGCAAACAAAATGCTTTTAAAAAACCCTGTAAATAAAACTGCATTCGTGGTCCTGTCTGTTGCTGTGCACATGTGTGAATGCATGCCTTGAATGCACACCTGGCTGAAGGATGTAGCTGAGCTTGCGTCTGTGTTGGTCACACTCTCTCTGTGCTGCTTGAGGAACTGGCTGCTTAGCTATCTGTCTGTCCTTCACATAAATAATTTTTACACAAATAAATGTATATAGATGATATTTATAAGAGTAAGTTGAACAGAGAGTCCTTATGGTTTGCCAGTAGTGACAAGCAGAGGAGAAAACATGGTGACAGTCCCTCAGTTGATGCAAATGCTGCAGGTGACGTAGCATCTGGGAATGGAAGGTATTGCTGGGTATGAGATAAATGCAATGCAGAGTGTAGCATCTTGCACACTGCTAAATACCAGGGATAGGTAACTACCCAGAGAACCAGAAAGATCATTTTCACAACAGCTTTATGGATTAGGATACTTCGAAGAGAATTTTAGCATTGTCACTCTGTGCCCATTGTCGTGGTTCTCACCTTCATCACAAAAAATTTCCCCTACCTCCCGGTTTACGCTTCGTTTTGCTTTTGAAAACAGAACTTGGGTAAGTGAACCAACCTCATGCTCACCTCAGAATATTTTAGGTCTTGTCACTACCCCACAGACCAGGAGGAATCTGAGTAGAGAGGAATTTCACTCCAGAGTTTAGAAGTGTTTCCTTTGCTCCTGCTGCTTTTCATCTATTTTCTCTCCTCCTGGTGCATATTTTTCTGCCTTGCTGGCTCCGGTGCTGCATGCTAATTGAGCAACACTTGGCCCATCCCCAGAGGAAGTTGCGTGCAGGTTTATTGAACAGAGGAGCAAGAAGGAATTTCAGCACATCCAATAACTCCCCTACTGATGGGATGCCTTCAAGTAACAGCAGATATTCGATTCCAGCCATTTCCTGTTGTTACAGTGCTGCTGAAAGAGCACGACCTCCAAAGAAAGGTATCCAGCATCCTCTCCCTGGTTATGTACTGCAACAGCTTATAAAGCTGTAGTGGGTACGTGTTCCTTAAAAGCACTTAGAGAAGGAGGCCTGTCCTACAAAATCCCCTCTGCTTGTGATTCAGGCCAACTGAACCTGCAGATTTTGTTTCTTGCTGTAAATACGCACGTGAGAGAGGCTGGGCTGATCTTCCAACAGAGATAGGAAGCGATTTCATTCAGGGGGTGCAGGAAGAGTGGCAGGAGGGGTTTATTTTCATCCCTCATGCCATTATTATTAGCTCCCTAGCAGCACTAGTTTGGGATTGTGTAGTATGCTTGGCGAGAGAAGCCTTTTGCCCCACGATCACTGCCTTTCGTTCCTCAGGCCAGCGCAAAGGTAATAAAGAAGTGGACGCTGATACTGGGGTGAGGGAGCAAAGGAGCACGTTTGGTGCTCCAACTAAAGAGGGCAAACCCCAAATTAGAAGCCGGTAAGCCCTGTTTGTTGTGATTTATCCCTGCCTCTACCTCTGGGGGTGGGGTGTCTCTCTCCCCCGGCTGCCGGCCGGCCGGGCGGACGCAGCGGCAGCCCCATCCGAGCAGCGCTGCCGCCCTCTCTCGGCCCTGCGCGCTGCAGGGCCCCCGCGAACCCTCCGCGCCGGCGGAACAGGCAGCCGCTAACAAAGAAACAAACAAAGGGGCGCGGGTGAGGGGGGAGAAAAAGGGAGGAAAAGGAGTGGAAAGGGGAGGAAAAGGGAAAAAGAAATAAAGAAAACAGAAAACAGGGGAAAAAAAAAAAGAAAAAAGAGAAAAAGAAAAAAGGAAAAGAGAAAAGGGGAAGGGAAAAATATAAAAGAAAGAAAAAAGAAAGCTGGAATACTAGAAAAAAGAAAATAAGAAAAAAGAAAACTAGAAAAAAAAGGAAAAGGAAATAGAAAAATAGAAAAAAAAAAGACAAAATAAAACAGGGAAAAAAAAGGAAAAGGAGGAAAAAATAAAGGAAGATAAAGTGAGAGTGTTCTTCACTGAGGGGGGTGATCAAACACTGGAAGAAGCTCTCAGGGAAGTGGTTGTGGCCCCCAGCCTATTGGTGTTCAATAGCATTTGTACAACGCTCTTAGATACACAGTTTCACTTTTCGGTTGCCCTGTGTGGAGTCAGGAGTCCATGTATTAGGACTAAATCTCAATTCAACTTAGTTATAGTACCGGCAGGACAGGATCTCAAAGTACTATGCAAATGCTAACATTTAATGAAATGACAGAAGGAAAATAGACATTTGTCCTACCATAATTTTTCTCATTAGATATTTCTTTTTTAAAAAGCATCAAATTAAAACTACAACAGACTGCATTAGCTACCAGCAATAAGATAGCAGCAGACCTACCCATTCTTGCTTCTGGGGTGGGGAACATGTGACGCCACGCACTGTGTAAGACAGCAGTGTAGAAGACAGATAAGGAAGGGATACAGAAAACATTATCTCAATTTCACAGGTTTGGAAGAGAGGCATAAGACTAAAATAAACACCCAAAGTCACTTGTGCACTGGACTGAGCTGGGGATATGGTACAAAACCATAAGCATTTTGATCTGCTCCAGCGTGGCATTTCACAGAAGCAGGAGAGGTGTCCAGATGTCTCTGTGCCATTATTGACACAACATTTTGCCATTTTCACTTGTAGGGATTCTAGAGGAACAAAGATTTTCCTCCTTCTGTCATAACTGCCTGGAGGTTCTCCTGACATTTTTTTCCCCTCCCATTTTTCCAGGTGATTAAATTGCGCAGTCAGAAAGCATGACTATAATGCCAAGAAGCCAGCAATTGTAACACCACAAAAGGATAATTGCATAATACCTCAGGCCATATTAGTTTCAGCACAGACTGACCCTCAGCTGGGGATGACAGAGCGCCAACAGCTCCCAGCACAATGACTGACAGAACTGGGACACGGCAAATTGCACTTTCGAAGCCTGCAGCAGAACAAGAGCAAGGGGGTACGCTTTGCATTAAAAGCAGCCGTGTACTATACTCCTAGAACAAGGGATAAAGTAGGACAGCCCCTGACTTACCTCCCTTTTAAACTATTTCACTTGAAACATTTTCCTTCCTCCTCTCATTTTTCTCCTTTGCTAGCCTGCAAAAGACAGTTGTTCATACTACTAGTGCAACCTTACTTGTATTCTTGCACTACACTACAGATTTGTACTAAATTAAAGACCTGTGAATGTCACATTAATTGAAAGAACAGCTTAGAGTGTGACATCTATCGATGGGTGAGTAGAAAGACTGCGTTTCCTCCCCTCAACTCAATGCTGCCATTGAGCCTCAGTATATGATTGCTGTATTGGAGGTCTCTGTGTTGTACCTGCAGAGACTAAGGCACAATCAAGGCACTCAAGTGTACAAGATTTTGACGCCCCCAAAATCTTTGTTCACATCTCTGCTAAGTGAGTGGTTTGTGACATTCCCTGCCTGCACATGCCTGGTGCTGCCCCAGCGTGTGCAATTGGGACAACTTAGGTAAGATCTTGAATGGGAAAGAATCTAGGGTTAGCCAGAAGTAAACATATAGCATAGGTGAAATGTAGGTTGTCCCCTGGGTTTTCCACCTGGGCAGAGGACAAGCTGGGTTCCATTTCTCAGCTTCAGGATGTTTCTGTATTTTTGCCAGTTACTATTTAGCTTTAAAAGAAGACTAAAAAAATAGTTGCTCCTGTTACCACAGGTCCCAGAAACTTCCTGTTCTCTTCTCTGCTACAGCATGGCTTCCCCAGGCAATATCCTTCAGTGGGATATCCCATGGTCTGAGGCACAGAGCCCTCTCCTGGGAAGGGAGCTTAAACCCATCCAGAGCAGGAACTGAAGGGAGTCCAACATGTTTCACTTTCTAGGACTTACGGTAACCAAAGACAGGTACGCTTATACATGCCCCTTACAAAGTCTAGGGCAAGCTCCTACTTTGAAGAAATCATTTATCTACCCAAAAGTAGGAAATTCCCTACTCTAGTCTTGAGTCAGCTTCTCAAGAAAGGGGTGAAATACTTGACATTTCCTATTGCCACCCAGCTTCCACCAGGCACTGTAGATATGACAGCAACACATGGAATAGAGGGCCTGGGTCTTCACTCCGGAAAATGAAGATTTGATAACCTAAACTCTCTTCTTCTGTCATTACTATAAGGTATTTGAGTTCTGGAGGCATGATTAAACTCTGAGTTGTTGAATCCTGGTGACTGTGTCTATTGCACTGTTCCTGTGCCTCATTAAAAAAAAAAAAAAAAAAATCAGTACTTATTTCAGCCTTTGCTAACAGCTGATACTATAAGTAATTTTAAACTAACATTTTTCTTTTCAGAGTGTGCTTTGAACAGAGCAGCCTTAATTTAAGAACTATTTTAGCAGTTCATTTCCTAATCATAATTAACTAAATCACTCTTTCCAAACATTACATCCACATACAAGCTGACTCACAGCATGAAGTTTCACTGAAGCCATGGCATGGCCACAGCGAATTCAATGTAGAAGTAATAATGTCTATACAGACCACCCTCACTGGAAAAAAAAAAAACCAACACCCAAACCTACACAATAAAATAGGAATTATCTAGGATTATCTCATTATTAGGATTATCTAAAAATTAGCCTAAAAGCACAGGCATCTGGAGAAAGGATATTAATGTCTTTAATTCTTGAATGGCTCTAGAAAATTCTATAGTAGGAATAGAATTTTCTATTCAATTACATGGGGTGATTTGAAATGTATAAAGGTAATTACAAAACTTCTGTTGGATTTTGCTTACAGCAGTCAAAGAGACTGATTTAACCGAGACTAGAATTCAAGACATGCTTTTACATGTTTTTAGTGTTGCTCCCTGCAGATCCATCCTGTACAGATCAGGTTATTTACAGGTGAAGTGCCTGGAAACAAGAGAGATTACAATATGAAATATGTTCCAAAACCTGGAATTAATGTTATAACTTTTGCTAAGAGAATTAGTAACACACAGCACAACTGGCCCAACATCTGTAGATCTGCTTGCAATTACTACTTTCTACTACAACAACTTTCAGCCTGCTACCATATGGGTTTCCACTGATTCATAACAATGGAAGCATCACTCTGCCTCAATGCTGTTAAATGCCATTTTCAGAACAGGAAATACGAGCTTTGAAATTACAAATGAAATGGAGTGATTATGTAGTTTAGTATTTGTTTTATGTGGTTTGAGAGAATTGTTACAAATCCCTTTAAGCACTACAAAATGGCAAGTGTGTAAGATATAAGTTAATTTAAACTTGCTTTGTCATAATTATTCGTTGTGCAGTCTACAAAGTTTTGATATAATCAGTGGTATAAAGGTCCCAAAGTAAAATCCTAAATAGTCACTAAATAAAATATAACTTTAAAATATGAGTTACACACTGCAGGAATCCTAGTATATCAATAATCATATAACACTAAAGAGTAAGTTGATAAAGGATTTTCTTTCACACATATCTTGCTTCTTCCTTCTATCATGGTGCTAAACCTATGTTAGCTGTACCTGCACTAATAGAGCCAAGAGACTGACTGTGGGAGAAGCAATCAAGATTGGTGTGTCAATAAAGGCACCAGATGCCACTGATGCCCGTTCCACACTTCAGTCCTCAGGCACCACAGCAGAACCAGGAACTCTCTTGATTCCAAGGTTTCCTAGTAAAGACAGATTTGAAGAGGCATGGCCACTTCCCTAAGAGATAAAAATAAAATGCTGATACATTTGATTGTCAAATAAGCCTGTAAGTTCAGAATTACATAGTGTTAATGTTAAGCTATTTTATTCTGCTTACACAGTCCTTTGGCCAGATCACATTCAAGTGTTCCTTCAGCCTAGCACAGATCTTGCTTAATTAATCCACAGAGTAAGTTCCTTCCCAACAACTGTTTTAATACAGTGTTAATGAAGGCCCCTAATTTAACCTTCTGCCCCTCCATTTAAAAAGTGATTTTTAAATATCATTGAAAGACAGCCCTTGGATACTAACAATTCACTGCAAAGACTTCCACCGAGAAGAAAACAAGAAGGTAAAAAAAAATACTCCTTACCCCCATACACACAGAAAGGATACAAAAACATGGCAAATAAAGGTTTGAAATAGATTTTACTTGTAGAAAAGCAACATTTTAGCATCATTTCACAATAAAAAGGTAAGATCTGTTTGGTGTTATACAGACATGGTGTGTCAACTCAGAATGCAACAGGTAAAGCATGCTGTAATACTCAGTATGAAAGGTATGAGATACACTGCTGTACTTAGCCAATTACTCCTGATGCCTCTTTGTGGATACTTTCTTAATTACAGGTCCTCTCTGCTTCATACATGGTATATATTGGAATATAAAAACTGGAAGTGTTAAAATACACTGAAATGGATCTGGAAAAATCAAACCCAGGACCAATTTGGCACTACACCAGATCATTGAAACAGCACCTTGTATGTAAACTATCTATCCCATCATTCTACTCCCCCTTATATAAAAAAAAAAGAAAACACAAGTCTTGATATAGAAAATTGTTCCATCTTCTTGCTTCTGCATTCATGCAACTTCATTATCAGGTTTTCTTATCCAGATATTAAACTGTAAAATGAACAGTTACTTATCATGGGGCTTTTCCACCATCTTCAGCGCTAATCTTCCAACCATTAGCAAACTGTATGAGGGAGAAAACCACAGAATTAAACAATAATAATTTGTTAATTAATTTTCAAATACTTCCCATGTAACTAGTGCATGGAAACAAAAAAGATAACACAAAATACGATTCACTCCATTTCCATTTAATTAAGCAAGTAAGAAATCACACATAGGAGGTTAAAAAAATAAGTATATTGTGTTGTACCTGACGCCAGCAATTAGCCCTGCAGGCATGAATTTTCCAGAGTTGTAAAATCTTGTTCCCATGACGGCAGCCAGTGTTCCAGATGTAACTTAAATGAGAGATTATACAGTCCAGTCAGCAGAGATGCATGTGTGTGGGAGAGATGCTACAATTCAAAACTAACAGAAGCAGTAGGATCAAGTAAAAAGCGAAACAGGGTAATTTCATGTTATGGACAAAGAGAGTCAATGAATTGTGTAAACTTTGGAATTCCTCAGTATGTGAAGTGTAAATATTCTAAATCAAGTTCTACGAAACAGTGCACTCCATATGTTTCTGCACACACTCCTCAAATTTGTCAAAATGTGCTTCCTTGGAGACTGGAAACAATTTATGCCACACTGCTCTGGAACTGTGCACAGGCAAATCACTAAACCTGTGCACATAATACTCCCACTGCTCATAAAAGGGAGAGAGCATTTTCATGTCTAACTTGTAGTAATGTTCTGAGAATTAACTAATTTATGTTTGCAAAAGACTTCAAAAGGGAAGTGTGCTATGTAAGTGCTAAGCATCACTAATCCATTTCAGCCCTGCACCACTTTCCACTAAGATCAGAGAGTTAAAGCTATCCACCCTGACCACCTGACAAGTGACAAGAGCCAGGAAGTTTCACTGAGCCAGTAAAATAGAAAGGGCAATCCCTGGAACACTGTATCTCAAAATAAAGACAGAATATCAAGACAACTATATGGAAAACATACTGATTAAATCCTTAGCCTTAGCATGCATCTGCTACCCAGTGGTAACAGCTACACATCAACATGTTGTGCCAACCACTCTTAATTTCTACCATTCCTTCTACGTGATGGCTGGTCCCCCAGGACCCAGCTCATCTTCAATCCTAGCCATGGCATCCTTCCTCCCCAACAGCACCCTAAATATTATTGTCCTTGACATCTAACAGGTTCATATAAGTACATATGTAAGAGACTGGGACTAAAGTCTAACACATAGGAAAGAACTAAAATACTTCAGTATTCAAATACCTCAAGCTCTAATCAGTAGCCAGTCTTCAAAATATGCGCACCTCACTAAATGTTGTTTTGTCTAAGACAGCAGCAGAACCCACCATCTCTAAAAGCTTTAAGCATGAGAAGGAGGAGGAAAAGCCTCCATGTGCTACTAAATTATAAAAATGTATGTCTCCTGCATTTGCGAAAATACTTTGTCTCACTCCTGTTAAGCTTGCTGTATTTGCAGTTTATTACAGTTATTCCAGCTTGACCATGTACAGCTTTTGACCTATCGAGATGTGAAAGTGGACTGTGCTGTAGACAATGCTGAAGTGGAGAAAAATGCTGGGCCTTCCCCTTTCATATATTAAAGAGTTAGATGCTATATCACAGCTTCAGTGAACAAATGCAACAGTCAGTGGCAGCTCTTTAAGCGCTGACTTAGCACTTAGACTTAGTGACTCTCTGTAGTTCGCTTCTCAAAGTCAGGAAGAAGGGAAGCTCCAGTTCTGAGAAGAAGGAAGAAGAAATTGCATTAATGAAGATTCTCTCTCTTAACTCTCCCGAGGTGTGCAACACCTTTGTAACTCCACTTATCTGTCATATATAAAAATAAGCCACAGTCTCTGCCATTTTCAGCAATAATGAAAGAACCTGCTAAGGGTACCGGCAGTCTGCAGGGGAATGACACTTCCTGAAATGGTCCAGCCTCCTACAGGATGCTGAAAGTATGATTCAGCCAAAAAGAGGACACACAGAGATCAGACATCCATTTACTAGCACTTCCCTTGCACTACGATCCTTCAAACACACCAGTATGAGACACATGCACAGTGCCAGCCATCAATTCAGCAAAGCCTGGGGACTGAAACAACAGCTAGTACCAGAGGACTGCCGTGCACTGACATCTTCTACAGATCAGGAGAGGATACTACTAACACAGATACCGGCCAAAGGATTAAACAAAACACATGCTCACAAGTATCTGAGATACAGCAGCCTAACAAGTGTCAGGTGAGCTGCAGGAATTATCTACATATATTTTCTATTTCATATATATATATATTTCATTTCAGTTGCAAGATACCCTAAACTTATTACCGAATGCAAAAAGATAAAGTCACGCTATTTTACAACTAGCATGACTTTAGGCATGCCCAGGTTAATCATCCTAACTTGATCACAACCCTGAGCTCTAGATGGTAAATGGCAGAAAGACAAAAAATGCATTTTGAGGATTCACACCATACTATATACAAGCTTTTAAACACAAAATGCTTGGGTTTGTGGTTTGTTTTTTGGTGGTTTTTTTTCTTTTTTTTTTCCTGAAGGATGTGAAATAATGGTATTTGGTTTGGTTTTTTTTTTTAAAAAAAAAAAAAACCAAACCACACCTAAGTTTCACTTTATCCTAGCACATATTTTCCTTCACAACCCATAGTTTTTTTCATGTTCAGAAGAAAAACTCTAGTGATAAATAACAGATATTTTCCTCCTCTGTTGTAGAAAAGGAACAAAAATTTAAGTTTGAACTATCACTCAAAGCACTTCATACTTCTTGCAGAAGGAATGCAGGAACATAGTGAGAAATCACTGAGCAAGACACACCAAGATAAGCAGTTTTTATATGCCTTCTCAATATATTCTTTAAAAAAACTAATTAAGTAATGCTAAGAGTTCACATTCCTTGAAAAGCAATGGAGTTTAGCCACTAATGGAGATTTTTCACTAAAACACATGTTTAAAGATTGGATTTAAACTAGATTTATAACATAATCACTTTAACCCTTCTGCAAAGACTTTTTAAGTACCCATTTTAAGCATCCAGTTATTTTAGGGTAAATATAATCCCTTCTAATTAAAATTTTAAACTACTTACTCAGAGAAACCCAAACATTACTTGGATTCTGTGAGAGCTGATAGGCACCCAGTCCAGCCAAACTCCCAAAGAAAAGGCCAGCAGCTAGCGATGGGACACTACCTGAATAAGTAAAAGATAATGCACTTATTAGAAGCTCAGAAATAAACTTGCTCATCAGCTCCTATGTTTTGTAAAACACCAACAATAACAAAAAAAAAAAAGGCATTCATTGTTATAGAGCAGATTAGAAATGTTTTTCTTTCTTTTAAGAGATTAAGAGCATGCTGATCTGTACCAAGAAACATGTTCAAATAAGATACAAATAGCATTAGTATTGAATTATTTAACAGTAAAGCCATTAACATATTTATGATGGAAACAATAGCAAGAAAAGCAAAAAAATTGGCATTTTCTTTGTGCAAACTGAAGCACGTTGTTTCAACACAGTTATATCAGAATTTCTTGAGAGGCAGTAAACTAGATGGATTACCTAGTAAGGGTTTAAGATCAGAAAAAGGACACATGGACTGAATTTGGTAGGAGGGCATGCAGATAAACAAAGAAAAATGTTGCCAAAGAAAAGAGCAGAGTCGAATAAATAGATCCTATCTCTTAAGTACCTCTGAGATCTGATCCAAAGGTAACTGCAGATTTTGGAAGAAGGTTCCCTGGACTCACCTAAACTGTGAATCAGGTCCCCAGTATAAATTATAATCCTGAGCTACCAGAAGATAAAGGATACCACATCCAAATTGGTGATTTATAGATTACATCAAGTAACAAAGTGGTATGATCTCTTTAAGTAGTCAATAAGGTTAATGGAGAATTCAGGACTTAATGCTACTAAAAGTGGTTCTTTATATATTCAATTTTTCAGGTCACCTTTAAAGGACTCAAGATTGCAAAGCTGAGCTGATAAAGATCTCCTCTCAATGTTACAGGAGGATCGCATATTGCTACCAGAAAGTAATCATCTTTCAGTCATCAACAAGGCAGCTGTAACATTGCTTTTGGCATAAAAAGCAAGAGATAAAGATGACAGAAAGCAGAAGATATTCATGTACATGTGCAAGGAAAAGATGTACACTCTAGTAAGTGGCTGCTCTGCACGGTATACAGTTTAGCAACCAACATGTGGTAGCTACAATTCTTTCCAGAAGCCTGGGAGCCCATAAATGGCCATCATATCCTTGACTTTTACCTCGAGGCATTGTTTAAGCAGCTATGGCACATACACTTACTAGGACAACCACACCACTTCTGGCTCAGGAAGTTCCTGAGTCTCAAAACACTGGGACCCAGAAAACTTACTAAACAAAGAGAGAAAAATCAGTCAATTATCAATCACTGTTTGCTTGCCCTGTTATCATCCCAAGGCACCTAGTGCTGACCACTGGCTGTGTGGGTAAATAGACCTGGCTGTAAAAGAACAGACCACCATCTTAACTCTATGGATAAAAGTTTCATTTTCTTTTGGTTACTCCAAGTTATTAGCAGGGATACGATAGCTTTTTTTTTTCTTCCTCCTTACAAGTCATACAAGTTTCTGTTCCCCCTTCAAAAATCCTGTGAGCTGGATTCCCTTGCCTCCACATGACCATGCCCTCCCATCTGAGACCAGAGGATAAGAAAAACACCTACCACTTCGTAACAGCCTCAGAGAAATATAGCTGCAATTAGTTACTTAAGTTCTCAGTACTGTCCCGCCTGCCCTAAACTCCACTCACAGCCCAAAGGATAAATCAAGCCAATAGAAAGCAGATTGGAATAGGCATTAGCATCTCTGTAGTTAAATGCACTGGTAAGAGTCTTACTGACTTCAGCAATGCACCTTCATATCACATACACTAGGATGGCTTAGGGATTTTCGAAGCTGAAAGCGACAGTATTGCAGCAGGGATGAATCCATGGTTCAGTCCAGAGCAGGACAAACTGAGAAAATGGTCAGGAAATGAAAGCAGTAGGTCAGAGGGTAAGCTTATGATGCAGATCCCAGAAAAATAACAAGCTTAAGGACTGATTTGCACTTTTCAGCTTTACTTGGAGAAAGGATCCTTCTGAAAACTCTCTGCAGTTTGTAGTATACTGTTACCAGCAAACATTAAAATGAGAATAAATCTCTAAGGACCAAAAAAAATTGGTGATTTATGTCACTTGAAGATATAGAACATTTATAGAATACTTATATTTAAAACAGCCGGGAAAGAAGCCTTTCTGAAGCAAACATGCCAATTCACCCAAAGAGCACAAAGGAGAGGATACCATAAAGCAGACTCTGGGCTTATCAGCCCAAAGCACCAGCTGAACCCAAAAAGCACCACACCCCAACAGCAGCAAGTTAACCATGCATGGCACGAACTGATAAACTTTACATCAGTGTGAACTTCGAGATAGGAGGCTCTCGTACAAAGCCGGCCAGCTCACACTAAGTTATTAGGGGGCAGGGTGGGGGGGGAGGGAGGGAGATCCAAGCACCTTCCCGCATCCTACCTGCTTTCGCATAGCCAATGAGCCCTCCTGATGCCACCAGGGCGGCGTAGCCAAAGCCGAGCCAGTCCACTGCCATGCTGAAAACCAGAAGTGAAATGGGGGTGAGGATCAGTATATCTTCAATTTTTTAGGGAAGCAAAGAAAATAACATTTCGCCGGCAAAGGGATTTTTTGCACGAGCGAGGCCTGCCTAAAGCCTAAGCCCTAAACCGAGTACAAGCGATGAAACCCGAGCTGTCAGGAATGCAGACTTGGGGGGTCAGCCCCGTCGGGGAGGGTACGCGGGCGGCACCAACCTGCCCGCCGGCCGCGCTCCACAGCAGCCCGGGGCGGAGCTGCCTGCGGAAGGGGAGGCGGGCGAACAACACCGCCCAAAGCTTCCCTTTTCCGGCTGTTCCGAGGGAAGAACGAAAAAAACCCAACCTCTCCCCCACCCCCCGCAACCAAACGAAAACGAACCCGAGGAGGGGAGAGTGCGTCCGGCAGCCGGGGGCTGGCGAGGACAAAGCGCTGGTGCCCGCCCGCAGAACGGCGGTTTTGCCCCCGGCGGGGACATCTCGGAGGCCTGGGCGCCTACAAACGAGGAGAGGCTTCGGTGCAGGCTTGTTGAGTGAGGGGCAAGGATCCCTCCTACCTCCCTTTATGTGCACACAGTCTATCCTAGTCCTGTACCAGAAGCAGGGGTATGCGGTACAGCTGAGAATTTGGGGTTGGGTTTTCGGTGTGATATGAGCTACAACTCTGGACAGCTTAAAGGCCGCTTCTGGCTTTGATTAGTAATTTCAGTATAGCCCTTCTATGGAAGATGTAGGGGATTTCCAGAATCTTCAAATTACAAGCACCAGTTAGTGCACCAAAAAAAAAAAAAATTCTGCTGTAGAGGTTATGCAACAGCGGGAGATGAAAAAACTCTTGATAAAATATTTCGCTTTTTTTTTTCAATCTGGGAAAAATGTAGAGAGATGTTTATAACTGTCTACAAAGATAAACTCTTTGTTTTTTTCAAGTGCTGAAACTGGCTTTCTTCATATAAACGGTGCTGCATGATTTATTCCAGTTGGCTAGGTGCTTCCCTCCCATGGACAATTTTAACCACATATAAAGAAACAGCACTTCTCCAGCCATGTCTCTGAGCTGGGGGCTTCAGATCCTCTTCCTAACAGAAGGCACAAAAGAGCAGAAGCCTGTGCTTTCCGCAAAATGCAACTTTCTCTAGCTGCGTTGCAAATTTTCACATTTTTGTGAATTAGCTTAATGTTCAGAAAGTGGAGAGCAGTTTAACTCCCGTGTTGGCCTAGACGGTTTAAATAGAGATCTATCTCCCGGAAAAGTGCCACAACCAACGTAGCTCTAAGCTATACTAGATGGGGCTCCCTTTTCTGTAGAAGCTGTGTAATGGCTACGAGGTTCAAGTCGCAGTGGGCTCTGCTTTGTAATCCAGCACTGGGGTTCCCCAAGAGGGAAGGAGGAAAACTGGAGGAAATCCACAGCTGCTGGAGCTGCTGAACTCAGCTGCGGCTCAGCTGAGACGCTGCTCCCTAGGCTGTGGTTTCCTGCAGCCATGCCTCCATCTATTCTACCAGTGTCATACACGTTCACCCTTTGACACAGGAAGAGCTTTCTCACTGCTGACATCTCTCTCTGCACTGCTGCCTCCCCGCTATCATTCTAAGCAGTTCCCTGAAAACTAGAACCGAAAATGTTCTGAAAAGGAAGATGTGCACAAGAAAACAACAACAACAACAAAAAAAACCCCTGCCAAGTACTGGTTAGTAGCTGAGCATTCACTTAAGGTATAGAAAATAGGAGTTCTCCTGTCAGGACTGTTTCTGTATTTCAAATTAAAAGCTGTTAGGACTTCTCTGTTTCCAGTTCACAAATTGTTCTGAGTCTCATGAAATGCATAATTTGTTGTATAATACACAGGGGAGTTTGGATTTTTACAAATGTCTAACTTGGACTTTTACATCTAAACCTTAGAACCAAAATTCTGTGGAATTTTTTCTTTTTGATTCTTAAAATTATGTGCACACTGGATTTTCCTGGAGCTCATGAAAGCTTGCTTCTGCAATTGTGACATCCATGGCCATGAGCTCATGCACTAAAACAATTCAAACAATAGAAATTGTTTTAGTAGTGGCAGCCATTTTGTCAAGGACATAAGATAAGCACTATAAAATAGATACAACACGTTACAAGTGAAGGCACTTTACACAATTATCTTATTTAAGCTTATACTTTGTAAGTCCTATATTTAGTACAGGAGCCTTGTTACCAATTAAAAACCTGATTTGGTACCTTTCCTGCCAAGTCTACAAACCGTTTTAAGTCCCGTATTAGTTGCCTGTGTTTGTGTACACACAGATTCAGGGTATTATTAAAGTTCAAATTTGTGTATGTTCAAACTAAAGTACAATTGAAATCCCTTCAATGTTGAATTAAACTGAGCTCATATAAATCAACTATACTGAATATTCAGACAAGAGGTTATGATAATTTATCTAAATTAAGGACACAGTTACAGCAGATAAATAGACACACCCACCTCCAAGAGAATACTGCTATTGCCACATGAACAATCTCGTAAGAGCACTGATTATGCTCACTTTGTTTCAGTGTCAGAGCATACACAGGGATGAGCTGGAGTTACATCCTATTTTACATCCCTAAGACAGACTGCATTCCTGTCTCCAGATTTGGCTCAATCTTTTTTTTTCTGATTTTCTCTACCTTTTCTCCTGCTACATAAATAAGGAAGAACAGATTATTACTAAAGTGAATCAGAATAAAACATAATTCCAATTGCTCTTTGATAACAGAAGAATTAATGGCCACTCCGGTACTGCAGAGAACTGCATTAAAATGCCTTACTTTAAAAGAAACAAAGAGAACATTTAGTACAGCTATTTGACCTTGTTCTCTCCAGCTCAACTTTGTTTTTTCCACTGTATATTTGTAACAAGACTTAGGATAAAATCCAGTTCCCACTGACTGAGAAGGTCAGGAATTCACTTTTTGTTTAAGTGCAAAACAGATGGATGACATTTTATCAGCATGACAAACATTTCAAGTGTTAGATAGGTTGGTTTTTTTTAACAATACAGCTCAGATGAAGGACTTGAAAAAATATTATGGGAAGGAGGAAGAGAAGGGAAACACTTATTGATATAAACTCTCCCACCTAAAAATATGTATCATACTCTGAACAAAATATTTAAATCATGTGAACGATGAGTACAAAGACTTTTTAAAAAATGAAATGCATTAAGTATGGACATGGTAAAAAAACCCATTTTGCTTATGAACTTTATATATAACTCCGTGTCAAGAACTAGAATATACGATTTTCTGTGACTGTATGAATGGAACGTGATCATCATATTTTAAGTAATTTTAACATGTTCCTTCTTACAGTAGGAAAAGTAATACATGACAAAGGCAGAGCATATTCTGAGTCAAATGAACAGTAACCTTTCCAACACTAAAATGAAAAATTGTACATATTTTCAATATACATTTAAGTGAGACAAAAATGTAATGGAGACAGCTACAGCTATTTTTATCATTTTACCTGGCCTTTTCAGAGCCAGTTAAAAAGTGTATTCTATTGTTCGTAGAAAAATATAAACATCACATATTATGAATTTATTTTTGCCTCATTCACTTAGAAAAAGTTGCCATCTCTTTTGCTAATTCCCAGAATGATCAGTCAATTTATTAGGATAAAAACATTTATTACTTTTAAACAACAGATCAGTTCAGAGGTATATGTCCTGTTAGAGGTTTACATCGTTATAAAAACTACAGCAACACCGATATTTACTTTTTATTCAGGAGAGAAAATAGCTGCTTTCATGCTAAGCTTTTCCGTTTCTTTTTCTTCTTTTGCAGTGGAGCTTCCAATGTTTGCTTCTCTGGAGCAATTTTTCTCTTTCTTTTTGCTGTTGTAGCACTTTTCTGAGTCCGACAAACTTTTTTTACCTTGACTATTGATGCTTTTTCATCTTCATTTGCTGAAAAAAGCAAGAAATTATTCACACTGATATTTATGTCCAGTCTTTTTAGTCTAAAATTGCACAGAGACTTATTTGTATGTCATTTTTAAAAGGGGGTTATAAATGATTTCTTATTTACAGTGGAATGTGCCACTTATTCTAGTTTTATCTGTGATACAAAAATACTAAAGATCAAGTATGTAAATATATTATGATACAGGAAAACAACAGCAAAAAAAATATACTGAGCAAGACTTCCTAAGTTTGCCCAACTACATTGGTCTCAGACCTAATTTTGTTTATAGGAAAACAAAACATGCAGTTCTATCAAACTGTTTATTCTTATCTGTCCCAAAACCTTCACAGTGGCTTTGTCAGTATTTATTTCAGTAAAGGGAAACAAAACTTTCATATAATAAAAGTAAAGAGGCTTATGTGGTTGAACATACATAGAGGCTTGAGACACTGTCAGATTAGTAAAGATATCTGTATCACTTGCCAGTGTCATAGACCCAGTTCTTCAAGATAACAAAACTTTTTCCAATGCATATAGTAAAAACCTCCCACTTAGTATCTTCCATTTCACAGACATATTAAAACCAAAAATACACACAGCTCTGTTACCTTGAGATGATGTTGCAGCTTTATCAGAATTTTCTTTCACTTCTGAAGCTTGGTCAAGCCATACTGCAAGACATGTCAGCCTAGCTTTGGTATTGACTTCACACAGTAAAGATGGCATATCTTTAATCTGAAGATAATACAGAAAAATATTAATTAAATACTATCTTATTTCTGTTTAAATTTACTGAAGTATTTGAAGTAAGAAAGTATCTTACTGCCCACCTTCCACTTTATTTCTGATGCCTAACCATGTTTAGAGCTAGAGGCCGTATACAGGTTAACGGTCACATTGCTGCAGTCCTGTTCCTGATACCATTCCTCAGTGGTGGTTTTACAAGAAACTCACAATGGTTTTAAGAACATGCCTTGATAAGCAAGATCAGTGGGTTTCAGGCACATGGGGCTAAGTTTAACAGGAGGAATAACTAGACGAATCATAGACCCACAAACAAAAAAAAAGTTAATGGTTTCAGAAGTTTCTCCAGAGTAACAGGTATTTTTTTGGTACAGCTAAAATAATTTGAATTAAGTTACTGCATCAGAGTCCTCTTCTCCCTCGCAAAGACAAGGCTGCAGATTTAAAGTAATCTCTTCAGAGTGTGTTTCAAAGTGCTTAACTGCAACTGATCAGTCAGCTCTGGGAATACTTGAGAGAATATCCTATTACAGATATCAGGGGATAAAGTTTCACAAACACACGTGCCACATAACGGAGCAGCCCACACAATTACACAAGGTTTTACAAAATTTTGCCTGTACAGGAAGAAAATCACACATTTGGTCAAAATAAAGACAATGTTACAGAGAAAGGTAGAGAGTTCCCTGATTACTATGTCAATTATGTACAAAGGGAACAGAAATTTGAGGTGAATGGAAAAGAGACGTTGTCACTATTCCACTTAAAAGTATAAAAATAATCGGGGGGAGTGAAATAAAATACGGGGAAATTAAGCTGAGACATATAAAGTGTATAAATGTTGAGAGATATTTATTTGAACTATTCAAGATACTTATAGTAGACTATAATAGATCCTTTATTACTAGGCATTAAATTTAAAAAATCTAATTATGATTTTAAAAGACAAACCCCAGAGCAAACAATAAACATGGGAAATTTTAAAGGTAAGACACGATTCCTTGTTGAACTGTGATACTGTTTGAAAATACAGGAAACAAAAGTACGCAGTACATTAATGTGTTTGAGTTTTTGAAAAGTACAACTTTTTTCCCCTACATAAACATCATCCTCCAAACCATACACTCTGCATTTTTAAAAGAGTAGCAACAGTCATCAACATTACAAAAATTGAGATTCACAGCAGTCCTTAGAACATATGTAACAGATTAGACAGCCGTAAGTCTGGCCACCTAAATCTAAAGGGAAGCATGACTTCACATAAAGAGAAGATGAGATCTCTGTAATATCATCAGGTTTTATAGTTTCCTTAAAAAAAATCAAAAAGATACAAAAATATACAAGTGCATAAAAATATGTGCACAGACACACGTATCTCTACTGAACATAACATGGAGGAAGATCAAGACATCCAGATTCCAAGTAAAATTTCCTTAGTGATTTAAAATTAATCTTTATACCAGAACTGTCTGCAATTTTGGTTGTCTGGTATTTTTCCATAAATGTAACAAGCAGTTTAATAGACCAACCTTATTAAGATCCAGATTCCATATTTTAATGTAACCATCACTGGATGCAGTAACAATAACATGTTGTCCTTCTCTTTCAAAACTATAGATATCTTTTATTCTGTGAAAAAAATGTAATACTTTGTTAGTATATAGTTAGTTTATAGCATGGCAGTTCACTTCAGAACAGTAAGCTGACAGAAATTAAAGATGAATAGCCAACAGTCTAAAAATCAGTTTGAACTGAAAGGTGGGAACTTGGAACGGTAATCTGTTTTGAGTGCTGTCATTTACAGTAGGAACACTTGCTTTTGCTAGGCTTGTTAGCATTCAATTCAGAACACTTCAATACTTTTAAGCACGCACTATTAATCACATCGATGACATTTAAGCTAATGCTTTTGTGTTTTGATGAATTAAAATCAGCATTTGGACAAATATTTGGTATTCAACAACAACAGAGAGTATGTGATTACCCTCCTGTTGTCTGGACTGAGTATAACTGGTTTCTTTTATTTAAGCATTCTAAAGAGTCAAAATCTGTAAAGAATGGTTAAACATTCTTTAGATGGTCTTGCAGGAAAATACTGGTACCCAATTTCAGAAATACACAGACCACAGGCAGTGTGTGCCTGTGTGTGTGTATTTTTACACACGCACACATATATAAATAAATAAAACCACACACATGCATTCTATATAAAACCAAGTAATTTAGCAGAACCTTTTTCTGTTTTGGTCTCCTTACCTACCACCTCTCCTCTTCAAAGCTTTGATATACCAGGGTGACCAGGCTATGGTTCTACAGACACCACTGGCCTCTGAGCAATTCCACATCATCCAGGGGTGCGGGCTCTATTTCAGGCCTTGCAATAGGGATGAGCCTGCTGGGTAATTCAGACTCAGAACTGCCAAGAGGGCTACTGTCACAAGGACTGACCAAGGTAAGATAGGAGAACATTGACAGATGTCTTACATTCAAATTTGCTGTCTAGTACAGTCCAGTTTTGTACTGGAGCACTGTGAACCCTGTACAGCCATTTTCATCTCCTGCCTGAGAAGCACTACAGACCCCACTGCAGTTTTGATACAACAAAGCCTTGCGGAGGGAAAGAGGGAAACATGACCTTCTTCCAAAAAAAAAGATTAACATAGATCCATGCCAGTATATTGAGATCTTATATTTAAGACAGATACTTAGATATGATCTATATTGATCTTATATTTAGACTTAAATATTTTATACTGTACTTAGATCATACATTTAGAATTGTAATATTTCTAATTCTATACCCAGCTGTTTTTGTAATGTGCATGGACAGCACAATACTTGGGCTCATACTAAAAGCAAACAGTCTGTCTCAAATTTGGAATTTAGTACGTAAGTAAATTTACTTTCTGTACTAAAACAAAAACAGTAGTAAAATATGCTGAACATTACAAGTCACTGAACTTTACTGAGCACTCAGCATTGCCATAAATATTTAAATAGCAAACAAATATAAAATACCTGTTTTCATGAGCTTTGAATTCACACAGGCATTTTTGAGAGTCACAGCTGTAGAACCTTATCATCTCATCATCTCCAGCTATGGCAATGATAGAATCCTTGGAATGGGAAAAAAAAGAAATGCAAGATTAATTTAATGTGTTTGAAACTAGTTAATTTCCCAGCACCTTTCTTTTTTGTACTTACTGTAATAAATCTAAGTGAAGAAATTCTCTTCTCTGTTGTGATAGTGCCAGTGATTGAAGCTGTGTCAAGCTTGTAGATATCCACTTTATTCGTTATCACGGTCACATACCTCTCTCCATCAGGGGACCATTTAATTATCTGGGCATCTGTAGACATGGATACATTTGTTTGTATACACATGTACACAGCTTTTTGCATTCTATATTGCATGAGAATCTAAAAGTAAGAATCTTTAGAAGCTGCTAGACACTCTTTTCTACCTAAACCTGAGAAAAAAATGCAGGAAAACATCAAGTAACCTAAATAAACAAGTATTATGCTCTTAAATGTTTATTTCTGATTATCAGAAATGTATGAAGTAAAAAAGTAAAAACAAAATATATTTGTTTAAATGTCTTGACATCAACTTCCAAGGAAAAACAAAAATTGCTTTAGTGTCACTATGCTTTCCTTCTGGTAAATGGTTATTATTAAGGACATATGCTTACATTTGCTTGCCTGCATGTGTAAAAGAGACATTGTGAAAGTTGCTTCCAACTAACTGAGTTGTTGATTAATTCAGTCTACTTTTCTTTACATAAAAATTAAACGATCCAATTTCACTTTGTAGTGGATTTAGACTGATAAAACTCACTTTGCTTCAGGTTTTTGATAAAGGCTGATCGTCCTTCTACAAGATTCCAAGTTCTAAAAGACAACAACAGATAATGCGCATTCCAGTTAAAAACAGTACAGTGAAACTGAAGTCCTAACTGCTGACATGAGGCATCCAAAGAAAGCTTTTAAGCATGTCTATGCATTTTGCTGCCTTCTTAATGCAAAAGAAAGTGATGACTTGTTATATCACACACTGTAAAGTTGAATTAGTGATATTTATTTTATAAACCACTGTTTGCAATGCAGAGCCCAAAAGGAGCCCAATACCAACCTGTCCTGTTAAAATAGCATTTTATATATTTAAAACAAATATACAGCAACATGTAGACACTCCAAGTGAAAAATTACTTTTCTCACACTGAACAAAACTTGATAGCTTTCAGAAGTTTAAACAAATTGTGTTCCAAAATGCAAATGTATTTATACATGTACAAGCAACTATAAAGAGTCAGAGAATAACAAGAGGCTAGGAACAGCAAGGACTATTTTAAAAATACTTTAAAATATTGCTGGTACCTAGAACTTAAAAAGATAAGCCAATGTCTTTGAACCATTTGATGTCCAAATATATTTTATCAGTGTTGCACAGTCTAGTGCCAACACACTACTGTTGCTTACAACAATTTACTAGGAGTTACTGAACTATGATTCTCAGCATTTCTTCATCAGTTTTGACTCACCTTAATGTTTTATCTGTTCCTACTGACAAAGCTAATTTCCCCGAAGGATGAATAGAAAGAGATGTCACGTGCCCCCTGATAAAAACAAAACAACGTATTAGCCACATGTATTATTTACAAGGAAAACTCATGTGAATATGCAGATTTAAGAAACCTACTTATGTGCCCTAATGGATTTCAGGCATTCCCATCTCTTTGTGTTCCAGATACAAATTAGTCCATCTTCAGCCCCACTCAGTAGATGTGTAGTACCATAGAATTCCAAACAAGTTATTGTACCTACAAAATCCAAACAAGAGCTATTAACAATGTTTTACATACTAAACATTTTCTCAGAGAATGTGTTAATTAACAGAGAAGCTTCTGGCATCAAAACATGCCAGCTACTACCCTACCCTTGGGCAATCTGAATTATGTCCTAAGTACTTCTTTACAATCTCCACCTCCACCAACTTTCTTGTTATATTCAATCACCAATGTGCTCTATCAGTCCCCCTATAGCCATATACATCTGAACTCCACCTGGTCTGTTCCCTGAAACAGCAGCACTTAACCACTGTGGTTCACTGCACAGAGCTTCTGTTAGTGATAAGGAATGCTCCTGTGTTAAAGCCCTGCTCTTGACACATAGCTGAATTTACTGCACATGCTTCCCATAAGCACCATGTTTATCATACAACAGCTGAATGAAGCTACCACATTCAGTCTAGCTCCATGTTATTCTTGGTTATCAGGAGAAAAAGGACAATCAGGATTGAGCTACAAACGACCCAAACAGAGCAGCTGGTCTCACACAGACGCTCTTTTATGTCGTTCACATACATCTGGGGCAGGACAAGGACACTGGGAAAGATGGTTGTAGGAGGGAGTAGGCATAGTCTAAATCAACTGTCCTGGTAGAACAAAAGTGGTTTACAGGCCATTTGTGGGCCATGACTTCTTAAACAATTAAAACTAAAAATAATTGGAAGAAGCAGCTATATTTGTGGGCTAACACTCAAACTGATTTCTGGACTTTTATGCTCAAAAGCTTACTTTGCCTGTATCATCAGGCCATCGTGGCTGCAACACCACCACTATTAAAGACTTACTAAAAAAAACCACCCCGATTTTCTTCTTCTGGCAAGGGCCAGTTTTTCAGCTATAAGTTTCTATCATTAATGCTTTTTACGACAAAAAGCTCCCTTACCATTGTGCTGCAGCAGCGCCCCATGTTCTATCTTCTTTTTCATGTCATAGATCTGAATGGTCTCATCTCTGCTCCCAGTGACAACATATCTGTTATTCACTGCTACCGCTGACAATGAGGCAGAGTGGGCATGATGTGTAAAATCAGGGACAACCGTCCAGGACTGTAAATGAAATACAAAATAAACAGGTCCTTCTGAAGCTTACCATAGTGAGCTTCAGTTTCATGATCTTGTAAATTTTTTAAAGGAAAATCTGAAAAGGTATATGTGTAAAATGCCAAGGAATTATACTTAGCTATAAGTATAATAGGATATTATTGAATTAATGTGCTGTTAGGAGATTAGTGCAAACGATTTAAGTGTGCAAACCACCTCTTGTAATCAGCGTCGGGCTTAGATGAAGCTGTACGTGAAAAAGCACCTGCACAGAGATAAATCTCCTGGACAACGGAGGCAGATTCTCTCTTTTTCCACCATTGCAGGCTTGAGACACGCCTTCCACCTGCCCCCCCTCCCCGCCATGTGGCATCCATCCCCTGCGCGGCTGCTTACGAAAGCCCGACAGGAACGCGCTCAGAGCACAGCCCGCTGCATCCAAGCGGCCGGCCGCTTCCCGGAGCTCGGAGGATCCGCAGCTCCCAGCAGCCCTTCCCGCCTCCCGGGCCGCGCCACGCGGCGGGGTTATCAGCAGGCCGCTCTCGCACTCTACAACCGGCAGCGAGGGGCCGAGCTTCGCGGCTGCGGGAAACCGCCCCGCCCCCCGCGGCGCTTTAAAAACGTAACCGGTGACCGAACTCCCCGGCCGTGGAGAGGCGAGTCGGTGAGTAGCGGGGGCGCGCTGCGCGCGTTCTCTCTCTTCCCTTCAGGGCGGGCGGCCGTTAGGGCGCAGCTAACGGCCGCCGCACGCGCGTTCTGTCCCTCTCTCCCTTCCGTTACCTCGGCGGGCCGCGCGGCGAACCCGAAGAGAACTTGCTCGTAGCAGCCCGCCACCAGCTCCATCCGCCCCGCCACGCACGGCGCCAGCTGCGGGGCCCTGCCGCTCTCGGCCGCCGTCCGTCCTCCGCGCTGCCTGCGCGTCCCCCCGCGCCGGGGCACTCCGCGCCGAGGTGGGCCCGCGGGGCTGGAGAACGGCAGGGCTCCTTCGGGGGAGAACCTGCGGCCTCCGTCGGGGAGGGGGGAAGCGCCGAGGTGGGGGGTGAGGAGAGGGTTACGCGGGTCAGGCTCGGCGCGGGGCAGCCCGCGCGGGAGGTCCTCGCGGGGCGGAAGCGGGGCTGGCGCTGCCGCTTATGGCGACGCGGAGGAGGAGAGACGTTAGTGCCGGGATCGGGGCGGGGGGGGTGGCGGCCGGCGGGGAATGGAGCACGAACCCATCCCCTATGCAACGGAACGGGGGGCAGGGGGCAACGGCCCTCTCTTTTCTACCGGAGCCGCCGCCGCCGCCTCACGGGCGGCTGGGCCGCGGGCCTGCGCGGGGAGGGCAGGCTAGGCCAGGCCTAGCGGCCGTTAGGCCGAAGCGCGCCCAGTGGACCAGCCCTCCCGCCCGGGGCAGCGCCGCGGCCTTCTGCAGGGCCACGCTGGCTTTTTTTTTATTCCTGTTTTCGTTGGGATTATGTTGTGGGTTGGCTTTTTTTTTTTTTCCTTCCTTATCGCGTAGCACAATAAACGGGAAGCGCGGCCTGGGCGCCAGCGCGGCCGCAGCGGAGGGCGGCGGCCGGGCGGGGCTGGCTTCATGTGGGGCGCCGTGGCTCTTTACGTCGTGCCGAGTGGTTTAGAAAAATGCGTCACGGCACGGTGCGGCTCGGGCCTGGGCTGGGTGGGCGGCTCAGCTGGACCGAGATCACCGCCCCGGCCTGAAGCGCTCTGGGAGCTTCCCTCAGCTCCGCTTGTGTGCGAAATGAATGCGAGAAGGGGGCGACTCGCCCTCTGAGCTCGGGTGAGCAGAGTCTGCCCGGGTGATTTTACTTGTAAATAGCTTCGTCTATCTTTTTTGCCAATACAGACATTATCATAGAAATGTGAAATAAATGGGCTGGTAAAATGCCGGTATAATCCAATTAACGAGGTGTTTGAATTCTGGAGGTTAAAGCTGCCCCACTGCTTAAATGATAAGCTAACTGTGACTGTAGCTACAGTCACAGCTGGAATCACAGTTAAGGCAAGTGTGAAAAAATATGATGTTAATACATGCTAGTTTAACTGCTTTTTGCATATTTTTATTTTCTAGTGAAAAGATCAAGAGGCAACAATCAAGATCAGACAGGAAAGAGTACAGAAACGCAGTTTTGTGTAGAAGCCTGATAACTGTGATCGAGAAACAATTGCATCACTTGCCTTCTGATTGTCTTTTGCAATAAAACAGCTTTGTAGTGCATGCCATCTTCTGTTACATCTGCATGAGTAAAGAGTGGTAAGTTTGAAAAAAAAGGCATTATACAGCTGTGAATTCAAGTATTTCGGAGCATGGAGGAGTTAATTTCCTGTTAATAAAAGTAAAGCTAGAATTAGAGGAACATCACTTACCACTTTGTGGTTACTTTAACTATGATCTTCTTTAACAGGAAAAAGGATATTGCTACTGATAATTCTTTATAATGACCACAGTTAGGTTTAGTAAGACAGTATATGCTAATCTTACTGGTATATGCCTGTATTTAAGGGCCTGTTTGTACTTGACTGTTTTCCTGGCTTCAGAATAGGTGTAAGGATGAAGCGCTTAGTTATTCTGAATAACACCATGCTCTAATTATGGTACATGGCCATCCTGTGTCAGGTTAGCCTAATCCGTTTTCAGAAGTAGCACTCTGAATGTTCCCCTGTGTGGGCAAGCCTTTAAGGCATTACAAACAGTTTGTATTTATTGTAGCATGTGAATGTGGATTTGACCAGCCATTGTGTAAAACATTGCATAAATTCTTGCATGGAAATGGGAATTAAAATTTAGCAATCAAATATCTGCATAGAAGGAGCAACACTGGATATAAAAAATCAGTGGGGAATGAACAGCTGTGTGTGGAAGTAGATGCAAAATATTTTGCAAATGAAAATGTTTTCTGTGCTGACTTATATTGGTTGGATGACTTGGGGGGGAAAAAAAACAAACCTTAAAGGATATTGGAATCAAGAAAGAGGTACATGCCTCTTCAGGAAAGTGTCTCCACTGGTTTAGTGATACCAGTAAAAGGTCATTCATTGTTGCTAACTCACTGGTAGTGAGTGAAATGTATATATAGAAGAGGCAAAAGAGAGAAAAGACTTAAGAAAAGGTGCAAAGAAAGATCACATTTACCTGTACTGTGCACTCCTCCCTGTTTTATTTCTCTTGTTCTTTAGCACAGTAAGAAGTACCACTGCTTGTTTTCAGCTGTAGAGTTTGTGGTACAAGTAAATCAACTTTTAATTTGGCTGAAAGGGGAATAAACGGAGGGATTGTATGAAATATATTGAAGCCTCTATCTTTGCCTTATTTTTAACTATTTTAGAACATGGATCTTCTGAATTACTATATTATATGTAGGTATTTCAGAAATAAGGGTAAGGCATAGGTGACTTAAAAGCTCTCTGTAATTTTCTAGTGCTTTGAACAGAGGGCAAACTTTGTGGACTGTTACAATTTCAGAAAATGAAGATGACTTTTAATCATAATCCCGTTGGCCATATATCCTTTTTATCTCTGCTGCTTTAGCAGTGCCAAGTCAGAACTTAGAAATTTGAGTTCTGAATTAGTAACATTAAAAATGTAAGGCAAAGTGAACATCTTTGAAAGTAGTTCATCTCAAGTTTAAGATTCTTTATCTTCTTGTTCTTGCTCCACATCTTTTTCAGCTGAAGGAGTGCAGTAAACGGAACCTGTGCAGCCGTAGTTTTTGAGAAAGGCAGAAGACAGTTTGAACCATGGCAAGCCCGGTAAGATCATTTGGTCAGAAATTCAGGCAGGCAGTGCCTGAATGAATTCCAGAGCCATACTCGGGATTCCTAGTAAACGTAAAGCTGAAATAGCTAGCTTGCTCTGAGTTGGATGTTCTTTTAGTCCTGTGATTTCTTCTGGTAATTTGGTAATTGGTGTCTGTCCTCTGGACACTTAATCATTTCAACTGAAGCAGGTTGGGGGCATAACATTAAGCTTTGCAGTTTGGATTATTTGAGCATGAGTTCTTCTTGAAGGACCTTGTGCATAACACTCTAAGATACATGTAGAGTGTTCTAGAGGAAGAACATTAAAGCCTGCGTAAGTAAAAAAAAAAAAAGCTGCAAAACATGATTCTTATTTTCTGAAATCCTTGTTTTTTCAGAATCTTAAGCGAGGGAGGCAACCTGTGTTAACACAGCTGTTGTTTCCCTCCTCTTTTGTGTAGTTGCCCCACTTCCTCTTTCAACTGTGGTTTTTTTGGGGTTTTGGTTTTTCTTTTTTTCTTTTTTTTTTTTTTCTCTCCAAGAGGCACTTTTTATGCCTCTTTCTGGCCTTGCGTCTGGGTTTGAGTTTTCCCTCAGCCAAGCTAGTGCCTGTTCTGGTCTGTTTCTCCTTACGTTCCATTAATTGGCCTCCTGTTGTTGTTCCTGGCCTGGGAGAGTGACTTACACCTGGGTAGTGAGGAGAGGCATCTCATGTAAGAGGAGTTCCTAGGTAAGGTGAGATAGGGACAGCTGAGATCCCCTCTAGGCAAGAGTGAAGATTTCCCTGCCTCTTCATCACATGGACTGCTGCTGCAGGGTTTTCTCAGTCCTGGAGCTCAAGTGGAACACAGTCCAGTCCTGAAGCTAATTAACATTTAGGATTGGCCAACATCGAAGGGCTGTCTGCTTTTTCCCGAATTCCAAGAGGAAGCTGTCAATCCATTAGCCAGCTTGACAAGTCAGGGGAATATGGCTGTTCATACAATCCTTTGGCTCTGTTATTTTTGCCAGGCGTTTTCCCCAGAGGCTGCTTTCCCTCATGGGAGGCGGAGGGAGAAATGGGACCCCAGGCTTCTTTCAAGGGCAAGGTGAATATGGGGAAATCACCTGTGGTGATGGGGAGTGGGAGGGAGGAATGTAAATGAGGCTAAATATTATAAAGGTGATTTTTTTTTTCTCCCAACAGGACTTAATGGCAAAAAAAAGAGAATGTCTCCAGGCCTACAGCTGGTGGAGAACACCACAGAAGAAACGGAAGAAAAAGAACAAAATAAAACCAGGAAGAATAGAATTCGTCCCCGCTAGTACTAGTTCAGCCAGGTAAAGACCTTTTGAAATTAGAAGCTCTGACACATTATCTGTTTAAGTTGATAGTGACAAGTGGTTGCCATCACTTATTTTTAAAATACTGAAATGGCACATCTGGTGCCTGTACACTCAGTATTGCTTATAGAAATGTATTACCAATAGAATAATGGAGGTTTTTAGTGGTTAATCTCTTGCATAGTCACTGACAACTGGTGGCAAAGTAGTCATGCTCTTTTGAATTGTCGAGCTGTAACTTGAGTTAATAGTTTTTCTTAGTATTTTTGCTCCCATACCTGCTTCACACAATAAATACTCCTTTCTAAAACCAACTTCCAAAACTGGTGGTTTGGTTTTTT